>JAADXB010000469.1:0-13214 GCA_023337495.1 Pythium diclinum | reverse complement strand
CTGTGGAGGCGGTGACGCGATGCTTGCGAATCAAAGGACCTCTCTCCCCCATACGAAACGAGACGCAACGCTGGCTGCCCTCGCTCACTGAGCGAGGGAGCCAGCCAAGAGCCAAGATCACAGCCGCCTCGCTCAGTTAGCGCTTGTGTGAGCAATGGATGAGGAGATGGGAATTGTTTAGGCTCAGTATCTCCGGATCGGAGCGATGATGCGCACTGAACGAGCACATGGGGAGCGTCAACATCGCTGACTGTCCGATAGAAAGCTCAATATGTTTTTCTAGCAGCAAATTGGCGATTCATAGAGCGGGAATGGTAATTCAGTTGATCATTATGGGGCAGTTAAGGCGGTGTGAATGGCGCGGCAAGGAGCACATGCGGAAGCCGGTGGCGTCGAAAATGAATAGAGCTCTGCCACAAACTTGGTGGGATCCATGGTCGCAAAATACGACGGCTCCCAGTGATTAGTTTTAATACAGTGGGCCACAGTCTGTGGCGCACTTCAGTTCGTGCACTTCGAAGTGCCTGTTAATTTGGTACCTTTTTAATTGTTGAACCGTTTGAGTTGGTTTGCGAACCAACTGGAAAAAAATTGGTGCAGAATGGAAAAGGCGTCAGTTTTCTCGCCGCAATAAATTGGGTTCTGGCTCGATCTTAACACAGCAAGGCCTCTGTACTGGATTAGCAGCAAATCCCCACTTTCTGGCCAGACAGTTGCCCTGGCTTGCACATTGTCCAAGTGGGGATGAGGCTTGAGATCAGCTTTGGCGCCTGTCTTTGTGGGAATTCCGATGGAAGATTGAGCCAGGTCGAAGGTGCGACATGTGGACCGACTCAGCATTTGTATGGGGGAATTGTGATCTTCGCTCTCTGGAGCTCAAAATCGGCTGGAGCTATTTTGTGTTGGCAAGCTGCTTGCAAAGCATGGACCCAAGTGCTACAGATGGGGCTGCAGCACTGATCGTTTTCTCTTTTCCTCGTTTTCTTTTCTTTTTTGAACTTCACTCTGTTTCTGTTGACGCTGGCCACTTCATCCATCGGCTGGTGTAATCACGGATAATCAGCGGATCAATCACGCGGTCGTTCCTCGCGAAGTGCTGTTTCTAATCTGTTCCCTTGCCTCACCATCAATCCTTTGTGTTGCGTGCGGAAGCCAGGTCGGCACTTCGCTGACACGAAGTGATAGATACTGGCGTGAAGCCGACACGGTGTCAAAGTTCAAAGCGCCGCAACTAAAAAAGAAGTGAAGGCTTGTCCGTGGCGCTTTTTAGTAAACTGTGGTTCCGAAACCTGCGCATGCAAAGAATTTTTGCGCCTGCAAGTTCCAGAACAACAGTACAGCACTGAATAGCTCAGCAACATCAATGTTGTTTTTTGGTGTGGCATTATTGCCCGAGTCTCGGATGATTCAGTCTCGCGAAAAATCACACAAGAATCAAACAAACGGGAGGAAATGAGAGGGGGGACTCGCGGACCCAACGCACGTAGACGTGACTATATACACTTTCCGGGGGGATGCGCTGTCCGATTCTTCCATTCGGATTCGATGGATCATCCATCTGTGCATGTTTGCCTTGCTGTCACGAGGACCGCGCTCGCTTGGCGAGCGAGCGGCTCGCTGAGCGACGACCTCGCATCCTTGGAGGATGAGACTCGTGAGTGGGTGCACTGGCGGGCCTCACGCATCGTGGAGCCGCTCGGCTCAGCTGCCCCCTCCGCTTTCACCCACAATGAGATTGCGGCCATCACCTCGCATGGAACGATTCGTCGTCGAAGCGTCGACGACAACGACGCCTCGGTCCAGCGTGTCTTCTTTGCGTGATGGTTGGTGGAACAACTTGGCCGTGATCGCCGCCAAAGGCAGCGACTTATTGGAGGCGAGGGGAGAGGAGCAGTGAGAGGAGCATCGAGAAAGCCGTGAGGATACAATCCAGCTCTGGAGGCGAGCCGCTCGCCGAGCGAGCATGCTCTGTGCTGCGTTGTACGGTACAGTATCGCCAGCAGTGATACTGTGCTGACTGCGGACGCCGTTGGCTTTGCCAAGTTGGACGGTACGGTATGGAGTCGCTACCTACAGTGTTGTTATCCACAATGCGAGATCTTTCGTGTCGACGTCCAAGTTCTTTGGCCATCAGACTCGTCCACTTCAGAAGGTGGTCAGATAAACGGCTTCTTCCATGAATACAGTACACTGATACCGCAGAGATGCTGAAGTGAGTTTCTATGGAGACGAAGGGAGTCGGAAGGCCCGTCCGTTCTTGACATCCCTGTGTTGACTTCAGACTGTGCAAATCACGCGAATACTCGATATGTGAATGCTCTGAAGCATTCATCAAGCATCCGTGTGATTTGAAGACAGAATGGCGAGCGGTGCAGAGAGAAGTACTTCTGTACAATAGCTTTCAATGTGCGATTAGTTGTTCTCAATGGCCTTTTGGTACGCCTCGAAGTCGAACTCGTTCGGTCGGTTGTTAAACTTGTCCACCCAGTCGAACAGCGCGTCGTCCGAATAGCTCGCCAGCAGTTGCTTGAGCAGTTTGTCGGATTCCTAAGCACATCACAGCATCCACACCATATCATCAGCGTCACGACAGAGCACTCCATTTTCCATACAAACTCGAGCTTTCGTACCGGCTTGTCCAGCATGTTGACGATATCGGCGCGGATCAATCCGACGTCCTTGGTCTCCAGCAGGTCTTCGTACAGCGACACCGTCACGCACGGCGGCGCGAGCGCAGGGTTCTCTTTGTATGCCTCCAGATACGTCAGCAAGAAGCACTTGTCCTGGAACTGGCACAGCATGTTGAAAAATCCGCCCTGGCGATACACGGGGTAGATGAAGAACGGCGCCGCTTTGGCGCGCTCCTTGAGCTGCTTGTACGCATCGCCGCTGAGTGTCGTCGCGACCGAATCGTCCTTGTCGGCGTGGTAGTCGGCCCAGATCTTGGTAATCTTGGCTGGCTCTTCGTTCGCGAGCAGCTCCAGCTTGACGGTCTGCTGCAGCGAAAGCGGCGCTGGGAAGGAGAAGCCTCCGCCCTTGGCGCCCGTGGAGAAGAAACGCTGGCGCGTGGCGCACGGACGCAGCGCGCGGAGCGTTGAACGGAGAGCCATGGTGACGACAGGAGCTTCGACTGGAATCGTTCCGATGCGTGTCAGAGCCACAGACAGAAAGCTCAAATGTTACGAACCGAGTGTTCATAACTCCATCGTCGATGAACATGATATGTGCATCTATATCGATTTTGAAAGGTTTCACTGTCGTTTTAAGCGTCAGGATCACCAGGCAGCATGTGGACACGAACTCACAAACGTTTATGGTGGGAATTGCATTATGTACACAGCACACACACGTACAGAAGTATGTTTGTCCTCCAGCAGCCTCCCATGCGCCTCAAAGGTGCGAGTGACTGCCGGTGGAGGGGTTCGCTCTACCTGGTTCTCTTGTGGAGCGAAGCTCATCATGAGCAGCTCATGGTGGCGTCTCCTTGATGATCTTGGCGACGGACGAATTGGCGATTGAAGGAGGCTGGAAGGCCTTAAAGAGCCTTCTTGCCTGGAGCTTGTTCTCTTCCTCGTCGCTTGATGAGCTTGACGGCGATCCGGAGGACGAAGCAGAGGAAACCGATTCGGGTGAGGCTGCAACTGCAACGGCAGCCTTCTTGCTCGGCAGCTTCGTCTCCAGCGGCGCCTTCTTAATGCCAGCTGAGGCGTCACCGTGGGAAGGAGGAGTCGTGAGTCCGACCTTCTGGAATGATTTCGTGACGGTGCGAGTGTCGATAGGCAGGAGATCTGCTACTGACTGCGGGCTCGTCGAGTTGTTCTTGAACAGAATATCGTGGATGCTGCCAGCCAGTTCGCTCGATACTCGGTTCATGAGCGACGGAATGCTCATCGGCGTGCGGTGGATGTCTTGAGCCATGGACGCAGCAACTTCCCTGGCGGTGAGACCTCCAGACGGGATAGCGTGGCTTGATGACGAGGCCGCGCTTCCTTGAGCTGGCGGTGTTCCTCCGAGGGAGAGTGGATCTTGGCGCACTTGCTGCACGATGATGTAGTCGATGTACTCGTGGATGTAGCGCTCCATATACTGGCGGACTTGAACCTGCTGCTCTTGGTAAATGATCTGAGGATGGATCGGCATGTTGTTCTTGTTGAATCGCAGCAACTCGTGGCTGCCTGCTGCAGACGCGTCCGAGGCCTGAAAGACGGGTGTCCGGATGGGCGATTCCATCGTAATTCGCGAGCGCTTGATGGAACTTTCCTTCTCCGATGAGGGCGTAGGTCGGCCTGACGGTTTGCGCTTGGCACCGGTTTCTGTCTGCGAGTCGCTGCTATCGCTTCCATTGTCGCTTTCGCATGATTGGGACGTCTTCATGACGTCCGACTCATCCATGGAGCTGTTGCGGCTCAGGTAGCTCGCCTCCACCTTGATTGACGGCTCCCTGTTGGCCGTGTCGTCACGACTTCTTGCCACTTGGCTGTGCGACTCGACGTTGTACGAGGCACATGCGCTCGTTTGCGGCGGCTCCGTCGCTGGTCCTCGGTACTTCCAGCGGAAAACGGGCTTGCGAGAATTGGACAATTGCATCTTCTCGATGAGACCAACGCTCACGAGCACGTTGGCAACGTCATAAAGGCGTCGGATCTTGGCTGTGGCGCAATTATGAAATGTGAGTCGCGTATCATGTGGGGTCATTTTTTACAACACACGTACTTTTGAGCTGCCGGTCTTCTTCGTTCTCGCTGTCCTCCATTTGGATGAGCTGCTTTGCGGCCTGATCGAGTGGAATGATGCAGTGGTCCTACGATTTCATAAAGAGCGTGGTGAGATCAACAACGCCGGTCTTAAACAGCAGAGTGCTAGCAGCCTCAACTCACCTTCTTCAAGAAGAGCTGCACGAACATCTGGCTGAGCTTCGAGAGCGACTTGCCTCTTCGTCGATCTAGAGTGTCATCTGGTTAGTTTACCTTTCAAACAGCAAGTGGTTTAGATGCTTCAACTAGTCGCACCTTTGAAGTTGTAGTCGGCGTAGCTGTTCGCGCCAACGCCCTCTTGCATCAGCATCTCGGCGTATTTTTTCTGTGACAACTACACCGTGAGCCATCCCACTCGTTGCGATACAGTGCGTGACTAGTGTTTCACGTACTTTCATCGCCGTCGTTGACACGGCCAACGCGCCCAATCCGTGCCAGTTGTACAGATTCTTGCTCTTGCGGCTCACGAGGTGGATACTCTCGAGAATGTTGACGATGTCGTAGATACGCCTCCTCTCCACGCCTATTTCGTCATCACATATAAGCTCACTTGTCGACGAAGATAAAATATCATATCAGAAGGCGTACCAAGCTCGGTCGCCGCTCGGTCGAGACAGATCTCCGTCACTTGATCTGAGCGATACAGCTTCAGGAAGCTGTAAATGTCACAATGATCTCGTCAGAACCCCATACCAAGGTGCAGTCGGCGGCACAAAGCACTCACTTTTCACAGAGCAGGCCGAGAGACTTCTCCTTGCGGTTGTACTCGCGGAATGGCGCAAAGCCACCATCTCCGTCTGTCTCCTTTGGGCTTCCAGGCTGCTCACTGCTGCCCATGTCATCGTCTCCGCCATCAATGGAGGCTTGCTCACTCGTCTGGCCTCCGCTGATCTTCTCGTGCTTGATCTCGTCGATTTCTCCTTCCTCTTTCGTATCTTCGGAGATCTTGGTCAGCTTCTTGGCTGCTGAGCTCGGCTTGCGTGGCGCCTTGCGCACGTACTTTCGTTTGACTTTGACGCCTGGAAGCGGCGGATGAGTCGGCAAACGCGTCGAGTTTTCCGATTCGCCCTTGTCACTCGTCGAAGACGCAAACAAATGCATCATCGCGGCCGCAGCCTCCGTGCGGTTGGGACTCGGCTGGTGGAGAGCGCGCTCCTCTCGAAGTTGTTTCTATTCAAAGCGGTCGTTAGATGATTCTGTGAGCGCTGCCTAATCATGCGCTTGTCACTCACGATCGCCGCAGTCGCGGGAGTCGCTGGCGTCGTCGGCGCGTGGGTCGGCGGCCGCATTCGCCGCAGCGGACTCGCGTGCGTGTGGTGGTGCGGCGGCGGCAGCGCGTGGTCGTTACCAGACGACATCCTGCTTCTCGATTCTATACAATCGCCTTCTCCACATCACATCCCAGGCATCGTCAGTCTCCGCATTGTCGTAGCCAATTCTCGCATTCGCATGTATGCGCACTCACCTCACGATCTCACTTAGCGGGAGAGCTATCACTTGGGACGCAGAGTAGAGGGATCCACAGAGAGCTCAAGGCGACAGATAGAGTAGACAGCTAGCCGAACGAGTGCACAGACCGTCGCGTGTGGGGCGTCGCGTGTGCTGTCGTCGTACGGTATCAGAGCGCAGCGTATCCGCGGTGTTCGGTCGCTCGCTCGCTGTTTGGCGCGCGTTCGGAGCTGTTTGTGGGAGGAGCTGCGCGCGAGTTTGAATTTCGGAACTGGCGCGAGAGGGATTTCAGCCAATCAGCGCACTCTCCCACTCCCGCCAATTTTGAATAGGGGCCACATTCGTGCGACATTCACCGATTTCAAAAAATAACGAGCGCTGATTGGCGGAATCCAACGCGCGAGCCAAAACCACGACAAGAAAAAGGAGCTCTATTCGGATGGAAACGGTAATGCAGCGGTTGCAAACCAGTCACAGCTTGCGCACGGCGGCGGGAATGGGCATCTCGCGGAACATGAGCTGCACGAGCTGGCGAGCCTGGAGAGCGAGCGGTCCGCAGCTGAGCCACAATACGTAGTCTAGAAGCACTAGCGCCCATGGCGCGTTGAGTGCGCCGTCCAACTTGAGCGCAAAAAGCGCAAGCGACGCGAGCGGCGGATGCTGTTGATAGTAGTTGGTCGTGGCGGTCTGGATCCAGTCGCTGTTGGATGGAAGGCGTCTAAGACTGGAGGCGGTGGCTCCCGCGCGACTGTAACACCTCCTCAGTAGAGCTTGCTTGATAACTGAGGCCTTGAGTGCGGAATAGCCTAGCACGCCGAATGGTAACACGACCAAAGTCCACGGCATCGTCTGCAGAACTGTCGACTTGAGCAAGAGCAGAGAGCTCGAAGCGAAAGCGCACGTCAGTGGTAGCATTGTTGCGTGTGAGCGTCCTGATCTGGAAGCTTCCTTCATACTATGAGCTGCACAGCTGACGCTTGCCCACGTCAAAAAGACGGCCAAACGCGGCGTCGCAAGATAGTCATCTGCGAAGAGATGGATCGCCAACGGCACCACACTCACCACCACTGACACACCAGTAAGCGCAGCCACTTTATACCCGACATCTGCGTTCCACACGACGCACTTGATCACTGACACGATGCCTCCATAGCTGATGCACTTCTTCAGCGATGACTCGGGAGATAAGATGGTCAGCAGCAGTGTGAGCCGCACCAGGACGAACATGACTGCGATGAAGCCCAGTCCGTAGATGCTGCCGAACACTTGCGTCCAACTGATCGCCAGCCAGCCATCGGTCTTCAACACAAGCAGCGTCGGGAACACCACAAAAACCGAGACGAGCGCGTAGAAGCCACTGAGCGAGAAGAAGATCTCGTCCAGAAAGTCCACGTAGAGCTTGAGATTGGCCAGCGCGCGCTGCTTCTCTTGCTGCCAGCGACTCGCGTAGTCGGCTTTGCCGCCGTCGATACCGAACTCACGCTTGCACAGTCGCTTCCAGAGTAGATCCGTCGATGAGAGCTTGCGCCACGTCGAGTACGTCTGTGCGCATTTGGACAGAGAGACGGCGTCGAGGTAGTCGAGCAAATGCAGCGTCGCCTCGTGCGGCAGCTGCAGTACGTGGCTGTAGACGCTGGCAGCATTGACGTTGGCATTGGCGTTGGCGTTGGCGTCGAGGCTGTGGGTCTCATTGGAGCTGTTGGAGTCGGCGGCTGCAAGACACATCTCTGCGTTACGTCTGATGGGTTGGACTATGGCGGCCGTTGGTTTCCGATGGCCACGGAGGTTACACTTTGGTGGCTTCAAGAACGACCATCACTCTGGATCCAACGAGGGATTGGAAGAGGGTACGTCCCGATTATGAGTGTTAAATTCGGGATGAGCAAACGCGTACCATCACTCTTGCATCTCAGCCTTCGCGGCCTGATCCGAGAAAGTGAGCAGCTACTATTCGCATCCCGCGCTCCTTCCGCACGGCGTCAGGGTGATGGTGGCGCTCCGGCGGCGACAGCGCTCGTTTGCGTCAGCGTCTGCGTCTATGCCAGTGGAGAGCGACCCCACGCGCGTGCCCGGGAAGCCGTTTCTCGAGCATCTGCACCGCGTTCTGGACACGAGCGGCGGCGACTCGGAAAATGACAGCGCCGGTCCGTCACTGCGGTCCTTCCGGTTGTCGTCGACCAAGAAGCTGCTCGCGCGCCAGCACGAAGGGCGACTCTCGCGTCCGCTTGTAGTAGAGGCTTCGTGTCTGTGCTACCTCCAGCAGCTCTTCCACGCGATGCTCACACCCACAACCAGTCCCCATAGTGGACTCGTCACTCAGTGGAGGCTCAGCACTTCGTTTGCCCAGCAGCTCGAAGAAGATTTGGACGCCACAGCAAATATGGGCGCTGCTAGTCCAGAGAAGATCCTTCAACTGCCTTTTCGACTACTCGAAGTCGATTCGCTTTACATCACGAATTCGGCTTTGAGCGCGACGCTGCCAATGCCGTCCGACTGCGATCTGGCCATGCTGCCAAACCTGTCTCGCTTGCATCTCGATGGCGTCGACATGGTTTCGATTCGTGGGTTTGCCACCGTCTCAGAGATCATCACTGTAAGTTGTATGCAAAGCTTTGCTTCCGTTTGTTTCGCTGACACTCGTCTGTTCATGTTTATGAAGGAGCTGCGGTTCTCCAACAAGCCAATCGACTCGCTGGCGGCGCTTCTCCTCACAGATGATCCGCCCACAAAATGGCTCAATCTGCGATCTATGTGCGTCGACAACTCTCGACTCTCTCGCGTTGACTCGACGAGCATCTCGTGTGTCCCGAATCTGGAGAGAGTGACCCTCACCAACAACGAGCTCGAAGATCTGGGTGCGTTGACGCAGTGCGACTGGCTGTCGGCCATCGACGTCTCGCACAATCGAATCCACTCACTGGACATTGCGTCGGGCGTCTTCGAGCACGTGAAGCAACTGAATCTCTCGCACAACCACATCACCTCGATCCACTCGCTGTGCCATTTGCGGCTTCTCGAGGTGCTGGACCTGAGCCACAATCTGATCCACAACTTCGACGGGATCCAGGCGCTCGTTCCTCTCAGTCATCTCCACTCGCTCTTCCTTCAAGGAAATCCAGTCTCCAAGCTGAAGAAATACCGTCAAACCATCCGAAAGCTCTTGTCAGAAGAAGTGCTGCTCGACAGTGTCCCGTGGAAGGCCCAGGATCTGGAGGACTTCACTCGAGGTAGTTTCTCGTGTTCGGAAGGGTTCAAGCTTGCGCCGACCAGAGATATCACCGAGTCTGCTCACGTTGAAGACGCCAAGGAGTCGACTTTATTTGACAAGTGGTGGGTGGCACGTGGCGTCGGCTCATCGGGTCTTGTCATCGGAGTCGCGCAGCTGTTCGTCTCACTGCTGTGGTCTCGAGATGTCGACGCCGAACGACTCGCGCTGTCCATCATGGGAGCTACAGCAGCGCTGAGCGTCGTCACTGTGTTGCTGACGCTTGTGGCTTCGTGGCTCTATCGCTGGTGGAGCCTGGGATCGAAATCCTCCGAGGTAGACGGCAGCGACTACGTGACTTCTTCCCCAGACAAGTCGTCGACTCAGCCGTTGAAGTGTCTGGAACTGTCCGCAGTCACCCCTCTCAACAGCAGTGTCCGATCCATCAGTGCCGACTCGGTCCTAAGTCTTGACGACTTCTCGGCAGCACTCGACGATGCCAGTGGAGCTGGAGAAGACGTGACAGTGAGCCAACTCGTGAGCGTGTGCGCTCATCTGCAAGTGTGTGTGGCTTACTGGAGTCGCCACGAAACTAGTGGGTTGGGCTTCGCGTGGCTTCGATTGGATCGTGCGATGTCGACGCTCAACCTCAGCGCCTCAGACGTGGGGCCTTCAGAGCTGCTGCGTGAGCGTCTCAGCTCACGCATGACTCAGGTACTCGATGCTGAGCAGCCATCTCGGTCCCCTGCAACAGCACTGGCGAAGCTCGTGCCTGTTGTCCACTTCGGAGCGATCGTTCTGTCGTCTCTGCGTGTCGATGGAAGCCTCCAGCAGTGTCTACGAGATGCGTACGTCCAGGCGTTTGCGTCTTCGCATTCCTGGTGGCGCCAGCGAGCCGTCTTGGCGCCTATCGGACCGATGCCGACGACGGAATCATTCTTGGAGTGGATTCACGCGTCACATGTCTATCGTGACAATCACCGACTCCTCACTGCGGTTCAGAGGTGCGGAGAGCGGTTGCATCTTCTGCACACTTGCCTTGTTGACCTGGTTGATGAGCACAAGCACTCTTTTGTTTACCCGAGTCAATAGCTCCAACCGAAGGTCAGGAGATCTTGCCATTAATTCTAATTTGCTGGGTCTCGACGAACCTCATTCTTCACATTTCTACAGAGCACAGGGGCATGGTACCAATGCCGTGGAAGCACGTACCCGTACATTGGCACTGACCAGCTGATCGACACGATACCAGTTCTGTCGAGATCCGTAGACTGGGGAACAAACTGAAGTCAATAATTTCTCCTGTCCAATTTGGAAGATGGCATCATGGCTATATCTGTATTTATTGCATCCTGATACTATTTGAGCCTAATCATATGCAGTACTGTAAGCTCTGATTGGAATCGAAAGTGGATAGCTGCTAAACTTGTCCTGAGGTTTGAATGGTCGATGTTTGATGTGTGGTATCCTGAATGTGAAAAGGGCGTTGGCGGCGCTGTAGCTACACTTGTGAGTAACCACCCTCGCGACAAGGTGTACCCATTTTTTTTCGAGGTATTCTCATTCTTCATCTAGTTCATGCAAGCTACGACTAGCAAGAAACCTTGTTGGCAAGTGCCTCCCCAGGTTTGTCGGGGACGCCGACACGGGCTCTGACGTCTTTCACGTACCTTGCAGACGCCTCAAGGTTAGTTGCTTTCTTTCGGCACCCCTTCCACTGCGTGATCGTGTCCTAGTCCATGGGCTTGCTTACTGTAGAGAATCTTCGAGCATCTGCCAAATGCTGAGGGGCCAGATCAAGAGACCCACCCCGATCGATTCCGTGAGGACTTCAACTTCCAGGGTACATTCCTACGCAAAGCCTGTGGTGCTATTCGATACAAAGTGTGCTCATGATATTTTTCTGTGTGATTATAGGTGTTATTCAAACCCCTCTTTGACCCACTAGGTTGGGTCTGCGGCGGAAACGGACGCAGCCAACGCGGCCCTTGCCGCACTGCTCGCGGAACGGCAGCGACATCTTGTGGCGCGTCTCCTCGTCGCTCAGCGCGGAGCGGAGGTGTAGAAGGCCGTGCTTGTCCCCGTCCCGAAGGAAGCTGGTCTTGCGAAGATGATGATCGAACCAGCCCTTTAGAAGATCTCGTCAGCGCCGCAGTCAGGCGCTGCAGCGGAAAAATCCGGACTCAGTCTAGACATGACGACCGGCTTGGCTAAGAGAAAGTCTGCTTGCAGACCAGAGAGGTGGGATGAAGAGAAATCCAGCCACCTCCCTGCGGCCAAGAACGAGCTAGTGCTCGGCCTCCACACACGGCTGATACCAGCCATGAGGCATGTGGAGGGCCAACGCCCTAGATTGAGGGCGCTCCTCTATGGCGTCTAGTGTGCTCCCTGCGTGCGTGTAGCTTGATCGATCTCACGGTGGCGTGCAACTTTCCGGTCTCGATGTGCGAGAACGATGGTCTCGTCAAGTACCTCAAGATCGATCGGATCTCAGTTGAGACGCTGCAGCGCTACATAAACCGTCTGACGACGCGTGTGGAGTCTGTCGATTCTGACTTTCTCCCTGTCAAGTTCGGTATCGTCTTTGACGGGTGGACCAGCCAGTCGGAGCGCTACGTCGCCGTGTTCGCGACTTTCCCGCACGATGGGAAGGCTGAGTCCGTCCTCCTCGCAATGACACCATTGCTCGCTGACGGCGAGAGCGACGACCACTCTGCCGACAGTCATGTGCCGTTCCTTCGTACGATTCTGACCTACTATGGAAGGAGTCTCGAGTCCATCGTGTATCTCGCTGGAGGTAACTGCTCAGTGAATCAACGGCTGACAGATCTGCTCGAAGTTCCTCTGGTTGGCTGCGCCAGCCACCGCCTCAACTTGGCTGTTGTCAACTTCACGGCCGACCACGAGACCATCCTGGACAAGGTTCAGGTGCTGATGCGCAAATTGCGTTCTCTGAATGCGGCCACACAACTACAAGGTAAGTTTCGTGATATGTTTCCTATTTTCCGGTTTATCCGTGTATTTTCACTCATGCAATTTTTGAATATGTTTAGTTTGAAGACCAGTGCTCCGCCAGGCAACACGTTGGTCGTCAACATTTGCCGTGGTGGCTCGGTACTTCAAGCTGAAGCCATTCCTTGACGACATCGACGCGTGCATGCTGACGCGTTGTGAGGAGGCGTCGCTCGCGAAGCTTCTCGAGAAATTGAAGGATATCAAATCAACTTCCAAGAGTTTGCAAGGATCCGTGACGCTCTTGGACGTGCGTGACCTCTTTGACGCTCTCATCGAGCGTGATTCAAGCATGGCACACCACCTCGCCACCGACGCTGACGCGTGAAGAGTCCTGATTTCGAGAATGGGTGCGTGGATGTGCTGGCTGGTCGTGAGAGAGACCTCACACTAGAGCAGCATGCAGCTCTCGAGTCTTTCCGTGCTGCGCCATCACGCACTCAAGAGCGCGAAGATACTGACCTCGGATTTGCCGAGCGCATTCTCCGCGAGAGAAAGCGCGCTCGACTTACCGTTCCTCGCTACGCCAACGTTGAGTTCGTGCCGCCGACGTCTAACATTGTAGAGCGCTTTTTTAGCCAGGACAAGATGGTACTTGGTCAACACCAACTCTCGATGCTTCCAGCCAATCTGGACACCATTTTGTTCTCAGGCGCTTCTGAAACCCCACCTTGGTAGCTGAGGTCGTGCATGCCAATGACATGGAGTAGTTATTGCTTTGGTCTGCCCAATTATTGATTTCTTCCAGTCGGATAACCAAGCCCAATAATTGACGGGTCTTCATGCACTCTATT
>JAADXB010000468.1:0-13221 GCA_023337495.1 Pythium diclinum | reverse complement strand
TGTCGATTCCTCCTGCGCGTCTCCATCGACGTCTTCGAAAGACAAAGTCTTGGTTATCGTCGACGCATCTTTTTCCGACTTGTCAGCCACTCCATCACTCTTAGCAATCATGGCATCCAGATCCTCTGAGCGTGGAGGTCGCGCGGTCGAGAAGTTCACGGTGACGTCGTGTGAGTCCTCGTCCTCGGACGGATACGCAGTCGTGCCGTCTTGAATGGACAGTGGGGAAAACAACAGAGTGCTGTTTCCTTGCAGCAAATGCGCCGAGTTGCGTCGGTCCATGGGATGCATCGGGCCTGTTGATGTCGAGCCCGTATCGTGTCCTTCGTCAGCAGTCGTGTGACTTGATTCATCCCAGTGATCATCTTCGTAGCTTCGACTTCCGTCCATCGTAATCGGCGTCGGAGGGAGATCTGGGAGACCTGGTCGCTGCACAAAGAACCGGATCGGCGTCGCGGCCCCGCTGGAAGCTTCCGTCAGGCTTTGGCGCGGCGTCCGATCAGCAATGCCGGCAGATGTGCGACCCGGGGAAGATGCTCGACTTGACGCCGCCGATGGGGCCTTTCCTCGGCGCGTGCGGGCAGACAGCATCGATTCTACGTCTTCGAAAGTTGCAGCTCCACCATCGATATGAGGAGCCTCATTGGGCGAGTAGGATGCCTCGATGCTGTAGCTTCCACGACGCCGAAGCACACCTTCTCCATCAGCTCGAATGGGAACCGAGTGCTGGCGGCGAAGACGATTCCGAGCTGCTTTGGCTGCCAGGGCTTGTCCAAACGGGAGAGCGACGGGCACGGTCATTCTTCCTTTCGCAACGGACGAAGGCGACACCAAACGACTCGGTGACGCAGCTCCACTCGCTGTCATCGGGAATCCCTCCCCCGATGGTCTGCGTGACAGTGTCCCCGGTGGTGTGTTGCCCGTGGGGCGACGGTATCGTGGAGACAATGCATGGAGCGGCACGCGACCGGATGCGTCTGACGACGTTGACATGTCGGGGAATAGCGGAGGTCGGTTTTTCGGTCGAACACGCGCGTACAGGACTTCATTTGGGAAGATATGTAGAGGTGACAGCACTTCCGCTCCATCTGACGCCGTCAAGCTTTCAACCATTTGCACGCGCAGCATTCGTCGAATGTTCTCGTGGAGAGTACGAAGTGTCCAAGACTTGTTTACAACGAAGCGAACCTTTCTCGGGGTCTTCAGTCCTTCCACGACAAGCGAGACGCACACCGTATCCTCCGTTGTGATGTCCATAGAGAGCCGTCGCCGCACGCGATCCACGAGTGGACCTGAGATGACCCGATACATCGCATTCGAGAAGATGTTCGAGTTCGGACTCTTCACCTCAGCTGGTGTTGACTCCTCCTTCGTACCATCATCATCGTCACCAAAAGACGACCCGGTCGCGCTCATCGGATCATCAGCGCCAGTCTCATCTTCGAACCCTCGAAGATCTTCTGAAGCTCCTCTGTAGTCGTCTTGTGCTGCTTGAATTCCGTGGTTGGACACTTCGTACGCGAATGTGACAGCGCACACTGATAGAGGACCAAATATCACACCCTACACACAAAGCGAAGCTGAGAGACGGGGCGATAGAAGAAACCAAAGGCAGCGAACGTACCTCAAACCCGAAGACGTACACACCGAAAACAACGCTCAGTGCCGATACGTAGGAGTTGAGTGCGACGATACTCTTCTCGTACAGCATGTCGTCCAGCATCGTGAAGGCGAAATACTGCACACCAATGAGAGCGATCGCCTTGATGAACGACGATGTGACCCAAATCGAGATGACCCACGGTAGACACACGAGATACGGCGGGATGATAGGAACAATCGAGATGATGAAGGTGATCGTCGTCGCCAAGTACACGAAGTCGGCGTTCTACGAGAAAGAGAATTGAGATGAGTAAAACAAACAACTCACAATCTGCTTGGGAATATACGTACCACCAGTGTGAAGGAGACAAGCGTGACGAGAGCGTGTAGACTCGACATCTTTAGCGGCAAGAAGAAGACCCCCTCGACCACCTTGCGGAGTGATTGCACGACTTGTGGCCGTTTGTCGACTTGGATAGGCAGCAAATCTTCTACAAAGCGCTCGATCGGGTCCCAGTTTGTACACAGCAGATAGAACAGCGACGTGATGAAGAAAAACGCGCGGATGCCGAGACTCACGAACGCGATGATCAGCGTGAAGAAGAGGAAGATGAGCTGCGCCACGGAGCCAAACGCGATCGAGCTGACTTCGAGGCCCTTGGACGTCCAGTCTGTGAGCTGCACGGACGTCAGGTTGACCGAATCCACCTTGGAGTAGGCGAGAGAGACGGCCTGGAACAGCGTCATGTTCTCCGGCAGGCTGAAGCGCGTGAACAGCGGCTCGCTCGACGTGAGATTACCGTCGCCACTCTTTGAATCGAGGTAGTACGTCTTCACTAGGCTCTTCACGGGCGGCCACCACATCGTGTCGTTGTAGTTGTCTTCGATTCCGCTCAGCGCCGCGGAGATCATTGATCGACTGTTCGCGACTTGCTCGCTCCAAATCTCGCGCGTGCGTTCGTCGTTGATGAAGTTCTTCTGGACCCAGTTACTGAGTCCGGCCGCGGCGTGGCTTCCTTCCATGTAGCTCTCCGTTCCGAGATAAAACATCACAAAGATCCCCTATCACAGTCAACAAAGTCGCATTAGTATCAAAAGATTCCGGTCAGCATGAAGACACGAAGGACAGCAGACTCACAGTGGTGAAGAAGCCGAGAATGAGCAGCGCAGACACGAGCACTTCGTCGGAGATGAAGTAGCGGTAGTAGAAGATGCGGCGGTCGAGGATCTTGATGAGACTGAGCAGCACGATCCACACGGCGATGCCCACGTGGAGGAACGACACCCACGAGTACATGCGCATCCAGATCGACACGGCGCCGATCAGCGAGAACACGAAGATGCCGTAGTTCAGGAACAACTCCTTGCCCGTGCGACGCGAGCCGTGCGGGTGGTACATCAGGATCTCACAGGACTTGGAGAACACGCATGTCAGGAAGCCCTACACAACACCAGTGAATCTTCGCGTCAACACTCAACTTCTAACGACCGCCAGGCGATTGGAACCACACGTACATGCTTGTCGACGTCCGGATCGTCGCTCAGATACTGGAGCACGGATATCACGTTGTTCTTGGCCTGCCTTAGCGCCTGGCTGAAGAGAATGGCCCACACAATGAGCCGCAGGTAGCTCTCGAAGAGCAGGAAATTGAAGTAGAAGATGAGGATGATCAGCGCCGTGGAGAGGTTGCCGATGATCTGAATTTCACATGTACGGATACAGCAGATCGTCACGCACACGCCCATGCCATTCATCGCGTCGTAGAATGCGTACCTGCGCGAGGATCGCCTCCACAAACTCGGTCATGTTGCCGCCTCCGCGACCACCAGCGGTGAATATGGAATCGCCCGGCACTTCGAGCCAACGTCAACTTCCAACAGCCAAAAGAAACGCGTGACGCTGCCAAGAGCGACTCAGCGACGAGCACAGGTAAAACACAGTGTTTAAAACACTATGTGAACCCACAAAAGCCTCGAAATCCGAAAGTGATTAATTGGATATTGTGTTTAAAACAGAGCTGAGGAGTGTTGGTCATAGTACGTTTCTGGAAGCCAGGCGGTGGGTGGTGGAAGTGAAGCCATGTTGGAGCGGCGGAAAGTGCCGCTGCCCACTGGGCCGACTAGTGGATACTATGGATACGCGGCAACATCACGAGCGTCTAGAAGAATAGCAGGCTCTTGATGGCCTCCATCTCCTTCTGCTCCACTGTCTTGGCTTGGCCATTCTCGGTGCGTCGCCCTGAGGTCGTGTGGTCCATCGCCGGTGGTTGGCTGGTCTTGGTCGGTGAGTTCGGGATGCCGAAGCTGTCTTCCAGTGGTGAATGGATTGACTCTGTGAAGGACGGGGCTCGGGAAGAGGAAGTCCTGTCATGCTCTGATAAGTCGGGGGCGAGTTGAGATCGGTTGAGCCTCGGTGGCTTATCATCGCTGGCCTCCGAGCCGTTGGCGTGGTCATCATTGACTCCTCCCACAACGAGTCCGTCCCACATGTGCGTATTCAACTTGCTCGGCGGGGCATTCGAAGATCCCCCGAACTGTTGGCTTATGGATTCTCGATTCGAGGTCTTCGCTGGGGAATGCGGACGATGCATAGACTCCTTGTCGAACAGCGCTTCTTGAACACCGTAGCTTCGAGCGAGCTCGTGGAGGCTCATCTGCACAGATTTGTTGACTGGAACGGGGCTAACCTGCTGTTCCGGAACCATACTTTTCGAGGCTTGATCCTCTGTGGAAGCCACCATCTTTTCCACCTCGAACATGCGTGGCATATCCCACGCCGTTTGCACTGCGGCCGAGACTTTTGGCGGGGGCACATAGATGTCCTCCACAGACGAGCGCCGTCGTAAAGGACTGTCAGTCGCATCAGCAGCCTCCCGGGCAAGCCTGAACTGCAGCCGCATCTTGATTCGGTCCATTTCCTCCATCATCTTCTTGATCTCAACGAGATCTGCCTCCACGAGGTTGTACTTGGCCGCCGCTTTCTGGGCTTCCTCGTTCACTTCGCTCTCGGCGTCTTCATCGTCCTCATCTTCATCGCTGCTACTGTATCCGCTTCCGCTACTCGATTCCTCCTCTCCACTGGCCTCGTCGCTGCTGCGATCCTCCTCCTCTTCCTCCTCCTCGGATTCGTCTTGCCGCCTGGCCATCGTGGTCTCTGCCTTCGTGGCTTCGCGACGTTTCACCATCATCTTCGCTTAGGTACGACTCAGACTGACTCAGTATCTGATACTATTCGCGATCTCTGATTGGTCAGAACGGGGTTCACTCCAAGTTGAAGTGAGCTCCTCAAGGGCGGAACTGCCCAAAGTGAAGCCATTACCTTCGTGTGTACAGCCAGCGTAGCGACACCGTGCCATCATGGCATTATTCTCTTCGTTTGGCGGCTACACTACATATTTCTGTCGCGTCGCATTGGCTGTCTGGAACTCAGCGCCAGTCTCACCGCAACCCTCCAACCAATTCAACCGCGCACGCAGCCTGCCTATCCTTGCCTCCCCCTCTCAACTTCTTCCATCTCGCATCTTGCCCATGCATCTCCTTTTTCCGTTCCTTTACGCGAAAACGAAAGGATCCCATCATCTTCTCGCGAGTCGCGCCACACCACAACAAACTGGACGTCCGACGGCGTCTGATCACTACGTGGACGCTCCATCGGCCACTTGGCCGACGCATATTGGCGCTCGTCCTCTTCCATCCAGTGCGAGTGGCTCCACATGGAGCCCAGCTGATAGTCGATGGACTAGAAGCACGGCACCAACCGAGGAAAGAATCAACCCAGAGGAAGAGGAGGAAGAGACCCAGTCGCGGAAGAGATCCTGTCCGTCTAAAGAGACCCGATCATCAGATGTCCGGCGCGGCACCTGTTCCCCGGGCGTTCGCTGGCTCCTCTTCCGTGCGTTTGACTGGAACACGACGCGACGACGATCACAACCCCACCACAAAACCATCAACGCCAGCTGGTTCCACGCCATCCGGATATGAAAACCGCGAAGTTCGCGGCGAACCCATTTCATTGGATCGCGCTCAAACCCTAGCCCGTTCCGTCAGTCTCTTTCATGCTAATTACCCTAGCCCTGGTTTGATGGTCTGGTGAGCCAGCGCCGTCTCTTTCTCGTTCTCGAGCTGGGTTTGGCCTCTCTCCCTGATAACATCTTGGGTTTTGTATGGTCAACCGCCTGGCCGACTGAGCTGCTGCCACGTGAAGGTCCAGCAACCATGGGCGTGTTTTTGATGGCCGAGCCTCTCGCTTCAATCCCCTCCACAAACCCATATCTTCCCTCCTCTAATCCATCATTTCCACCTCCTCTTTGTCAAAACCCCTCTATGAACACATACACTTGTCGAAACACGTGCGTCTGCAGTCTCTCTCCCTCGGCAATTCAGATGCCCTTCCTCGCGCTGATTGGCTCGTTCGCGAGCGAGGGAGAGCCGAGCGGAGGAGCGGAGCGGAGGGGAGCGAGACTGGCGCGGACTCGAGCGACGCGGCGCATGCGTGCGCTGGCTTGGGTGCCTTGCCCTTGCTTGTCGTCGAGCGCTCCCCTCCTCTCCACACTCTCAAACCTGCCGCCTTCTCCGCAGAAGACAAGCAACCACCAACTCCGCTCCCCTCCCCTGTGGCTGTGAGACTCCCCCCATCTACTCCATCAACATCATCATGCGTACCACCGGAGTGCTGCGCTTGCTTGTCCTCGCGGCCGCCGCTACGGCCGCGTATGCGCGTGAAGACGCGCTCGTCCAGGAAGGCCACGTCGCGGTGGCTAACCTCATGGGTGCCGCCGCTCAGGTGAACGCCGCAGTGGAGACCACGCACGTTGCGCGTGTGCTGCACAAGAAGGCTGCGGATGCCACTGCTGCCCCTGCTCCTGCTGAGGAGGAGGAGGAAGAAGAGGAGGAGGAGACGACGGCTCCTCCGGCGAAGAAGAAGCACAAGAAGACGGAGGCTCCTGCGCCAGCGCCTGCCCCAACTACGGCGGCTCCAGCTCCTACGACTGCTGCTCCACCTGCGCCAACCACGGCGGCTCCTGCCCCAGAGACCCCTGCTCCTACGAAGAAGCACAAGAAGAAGAAGGCTGCTGAGGCCGAGGAGGAGGCTGCGCCAGAGGCCGCGCCGGCCGCCACGCCAGCTCCTACTCCTGCGCCGGAGGCCACCAAGAAGGTCGCGGACAAGCGTACCAAGGGTTACAACAACACTGGTATCATTGATGGCTCGTCGGAAGGCAGCGCCGAGATTGACAAGATTGATCTGCGCAACCAGGACAGCTGGGTCAGTGTCTACAACGACCCTCCGCTGCTCGTGATCAAGGCCTCGCTGTACGCGTTCATCTCGTACAACGACTCGCGTGTGTGTGACTCGTTCAACATGACGCTGAACGCCGTGGAGCAGAAGCCGGACGGCAACGGCACGTTCTCGTACCACGTCGTGACCTACATCAACTGTACCAAGGACAGCGTCGACGAGACCCCTGGCCGCTTCGTGCTCAACTTCATCCCAGAGGGCAAGCGTCTCTTGCTGACGGAGTGTGGTCACCGTGAGGAAGGTGAGATTGTCAACTGGCTCAAGATCAAGGAGGAGGTGCCAGAGTGCATGACCCCGCACGAGCGTAAGAGCTTCCTGGCCCAGCCAATGAAGCACATCCACGCCTCGAACGGCACGTCGGACGCCGCTCCTAAGCAGACCAACTTCCTCGCGCGCCTGGAAGAGCTGGACGGCCGCGAGGTCGCGATCGCTGGTTCGGCCACTGTCGCTCTGATCGCTGTGATCGTGGTCATTGCCGTGTTCATTGTGCGCAAGCGCAAGGCCCAGAAGGACCTGGAGCGCACGATCGCCGGCGCCAAGGCCGAGCACGCCGACGACGAGGAGGACAAGGACAAGGACGAGGAGTCGCTCACGGACGACAAGGAGAAGAAGAAGGAGAAGAAGGGTGACGAGGAGGGTTCGTTCGTGAACTCGCCTGCGGTCAAGGTCTAAGCATTGCGTTTTGCAGCGGCCGCCCCGACCTCTCTTTCCACCTTGCCCGATGCAGCATTCGACACTCGAGGTGTGTGTGACGGCAAGCTACATCCCCCCATTTAGAGCAGTCTCCCATCTACATTCTTTCCCCTCCCCCGTGTCCGTCAGTGTGGGGTTGCTCGCCCACAGTCGCGTGAGCACCTAGAGATGCGCCCAAGAATGAGTGTGTGTTATATTTCGTTCCAATTACAAGTGCTAATTACCCCTCCATCTCCATGGCTTCCATCTTCCATCTCCATCCACTACTTGACGTCGCTGTAGAACCGTACAGTGCCATCGTAGGATGCTGTAGCCAGCTGAGGATACAGTGGGTTGAAGGCGACGGACGTGACGACGTCCGTGTGGCCGGGCAGCTTGGTCAGGCAGCGGCCCGTGCGGATGTCGTACACGTACGCCAATCGGTCCTCCGAGCCCGTGGCGACGTACCGCATGCACGGACTGAAGGCCACGCCGAGCTGGTGGACGCGGTTGACGTGCTGGCCGAAGCGCATGACGCAGTTGTCGGCGCGGATGTCCCACAAGTGGATCGTGTTGTTCGGCGCGCTGCTCAGCAGCAAGTCGTAGAAGTTGGACGGATGGCTCGTGAAGCACGAAGCGCGCGGCAGCGCCACCGAGTGCGCGGCGCGCGCATGGGCCTCGCTGATCACACGCACCGTCTTGCCCACGGCGGCGTCCAGGATGCGAAGCGAGCGGTCCGACCCGGCGGCGATCACCATGGTCGACAGGAACGAGCCGTTCACACAGGTCACGTCTGTGAGGAACTGCATGTCCGGGAACAGCCACTGCGCGACTTTCTTCTTGCGGCTCTTGTTCTCGTCGTTGAGCAGGTCATTCTTCTTGGCCTTTTTGGTCTGTGCGCGTGCGTACAGCTCGTCGATTTCAAACTGATGGAGCCTTACGGCATTGCCGCTCGCTGACAGGATGAACTTGTCCATGTAGAAGAACATGGCGTCCACCATGTCCTGCTTCATGGCCTTCTTGGCGCTGCTGAAGGGCGTCATGGCACTCGACGCCTTCGGGGCCCCGCCGTGGAGCGTGAGCGACGCGACGTCGCTGTCGGCGAGCCATACGCGCGAGGTCTTGTCGCTCGAGGTCGTGAGCACCATTTGGTTGTTGTGGCTCCAGTGGATGTTGCGCACGGCGTGTTCATGGCCCGAGAACACGTTGCCTTCGCCTTGGAACTTGCTGAACGGCAGCTTGGAGATCAACGCGATCTTGTCGTTGCCTCCGGACGCGAGCCACTTGGCGTCGGCCGAGAACTCGATGTGGTGGATCGCACCTTGGTGCAGCGTCTTGGGCGGCAGCGCGTGCTTCTGCTGGAAGTGCTGCAGCAGTCCACACTGCGTCGGGTACTCCTTCAGGAACGAGTCCACTGAGGCCTTGGGCCGTGCGGGTGTGGCTCCTGTCTTGCGTTCAGAGATCGACGCGCGTTTCGTGGGGAATTGTGGCGGCGGCGTGCCGTAGCCGGAGGATTTGATGCGCGTGCGGAACGTGATGGGCTTGTCGAGCGTCTTGCTGTTCTTGCCGGAAGCCTTTGGAGTCGAGGGCCTTGTACTCGACAACGGCGGCAAGTTGAGCACGCTTTCCTTGGGAGGCGGACCGGTGGCAATGACGGAAATGCGGTCGAATGGCGTCGTCTTGGCCGAGTCTCGAGGGGAAGTGGCCTCTTCTAGGCTAGTCTGGTTGCTCAGGCTTGCAGTCGAGCCGTCAGCGTCTTCGACTCGTGAGCGGTCGTGAAGGATGGACGTGCAGACCATAGTGAAGCACGGCAAGAACGCGCTCACTATGCCACAGTACAGCACGTCCGATCCTTCAGGCGTGTGAAAGCTCAGATCGCGAGCCACGGCAACGGGGTCCAATGCCGCAGACTCGGTGGCTTGTAACGGCGACTGCAGATCATGGAGGATCTTGAATTCGTACGAGAACGCGTTCATCACAATCAGGTGGCTGGGGACTGCGATGACCAGGTACTGCTCGCGATCCAGGAGCTCTTTTTCGCCATGGGCATTGAATGTAGGCCCGTGTGCCTCGTCTCGCTCCATGTTTTGGGCATCCACGCACAGATACCGCATCCCAAGCACCGGACAGGCGATCTCAGTCACGTGGCCTTCATCCGAAGGCAGTGAAAGAGACCGCCGGCGTTCGCCAAAGTCGCTGTAGCTTATCCTGGTAGCCGATGTGGAGACAAGCGCCTGGATCTGAGCAGTCTCCTGAGCGCGGTCGCTTCGAGCCCACGGAGGCAACGAGCTGATGACGTTGGGGGATTCACGCAGCACTTCTTGGATTTCTTCTTGGCGCTGTAAGCCAA
Source organism: Pythium diclinum (assembly GCA_023337495.1). Taxonomy (NCBI): domain Eukaryota; phylum Oomycota; class Peronosporomycetes; order Pythiales; family Pythiaceae; genus Pythium; species Pythium diclinum. The sequence goes on along the minus strand of JAADXB010000468.1, from coordinate 3,301 downwards.
CGGCTGTGAGTCAGAGGTATTAGTATCCCAAGGGAGGCCACGCACACTATTCGTACCTGCTTCTTGCGGACCAATCGGCGCATGAACGTCTCGACGTTAAGAGTTGCGTGTTCACGTGCAAAGCTCTCGTGAAGCGTGAAGATCTTGATCGTGCTGTCGCCGAACCCGAAAGAGGCATCGCCTGTGGTAGGATTCAGCGCCATAGACAGGATCGGAAACGCTGACAGCACTGCCGACTGGAAGAGCAGCGTCTTGGCTGCCAGATCCCATATCTAGTGGCACGGATCACATAATCAGCCCCGGGTGCGACTCCATTTCCATCGAAGAGGCATGAACGCACCTTGAATGTCCGGTCTTCCGAGCATGTGAACAGCAAGTGCTGGCGAATCGGATGAAACTCGCACTTTGTCACCTACAAAAGCACACGTATTTGAATACTCCTACAGCACAATAGGGATGCAGCCGACCGTACTCACTCGTGCGAGGTGTCCTTCCAGCGTCGCGAGAATCTCGCCCGAGTGGACGATGCGGACTTCGACCTCTCGCTCGCATGCAATCGCCAGCAGCGTCCCCGTGTGGTCAAACGCAACGCACGTCGGCTCCGCAAGCGGCTTCTCTACGATCACGCTCTTCGAAGCCTTGAAGGCGGCATCCATGTGCCATACGATCACTCTACCAACAACAATAACAACAGCAAACATATAGAAAGGCGGCGCATCAGCCAGTTGCCCTCTCCGCTCCAGCAGCGACAGAACGTACCTATCGCTCGATGCAGAGGCAAGCAGGATGTCGGACGTGTCGTGGAAGGCGTGGAACTTGAGGCTCGTGACTCGGTCCATGTGGCCGTGCAACTCCACGTCGCGCGAGTCCTCTGGCGACTCGGGTCCTCGCTCGTCGTGGAGCTTCGACCGCACGTGGGGCCACTCACTGGGCCGCACGCGCACGACCGCACAGTCCGGATACTGGAGCGCCAGCGCTGTGCAGCGCTGCGTGTTGTCTCCCGCCGTGATGGCTGCATCGGGCCGCCATTGCCACGACAGATCCGCCACCACTTGCATCGATTCAATGCAATTGCTCTTTCTTGTGTCGCCTTCAAGGTGAGCAGCTCCAAAGGGTTTCACACGAACTGATGCACGGTCTAGTTTTGTAAATATGTCAAAATTGTTTTTCAAAATTATTTTCAACCAATCATATCACAGTTCACTGTTCCATTGGAACTGTTCGGCGTCCGGCACAGCTCACAGTCAAACGACAGCATGGACATTGATGGCGTCGACCTGGATGACGGCGGCGTCGCCGTGGGTGGATGGCCTCCGCAGTTCGCACAGGCGCAGACGATAGCCAACATGGCGGCCACACGGATCCTACAGCCGCGTGAGCCGATGCCTCTCGAGCCGCTTCCTCTCGAGCCACTACCGCTTGAGCCACTGCCGCTCGAGCCGTTGCCGATTGACTCGGTGCAAACGTCGACCGGGTGGACCTCACCGCCTATGCTGCAGTCATCGTGGCCTCCAATGCAACAGACAACTAGTGAGCCAGAGAAGCCAGTGCAGCAGCGTCAGGTACTCGCGCCACGACCGATCAAGCCGAGACATGAGCCTCCAACTGAGCCGCTGGCGCCGCCGCCTGTCCAGCAGCCTCCGAAGCCCGCCCAGCGACCAGTATCACCGACGCCAGTAGCACAAGTGGAAGGCAAGGCGGAAGCTCCAGATAGTGACGATGAGCCCATGATGGAGGCAACCAAGTCGCAGGCGACCGCCGAGATCCCGACCGCCGTCCGCGAGATCATGGTCCGCGTCAAAGAGTCACGACTGCCGATGTACGTTGGATGGCGAGGACTGAAAGAAGCGCTTAGTGGTGAGTTCAGGCAATTGATTTGGATTGTTTCACAGCGTGGAAGAGGAAGAGGGAAAGCTGCGTGAAAGTCGCGTGACAGGCATGCGACCGATTGATGTGGCGCTCGCCGAGGCCCGACTCATAACACAAAACGTGTACGTTCAGCGCAAGCCACGAGAACAAGAACAGGTACGGAAGGAGCTGTAGCGCTTGATTGTATGGCAGAGGATGACTGACAAAAGGAATATTGTCATCCCCGTGAAACAGGACGAGATCTCGATCTGTACATGCAAACGACCCGAGATTCCAGGCCAAATGGGCTGCTTGGAGGACTGCGTGAACAGAGCGGTAGGTGCCTGTCTCGATTGCAACCGTGTGATTCACAGCTCACCGAAGCATCTTTGTTTTGTTTTTTGTAGGCGCTGATCGAGTGTCACCCCGACTACTGCCGTTGTGGCGACCGATGCGACAACCAGCGAATACAGCGAGGCATAATGCCCGACGCAGAGCTCATCCACGCTGGCAACAAAGGGCTTGGGATGGTCGCTCGGCAGTTCATCAAGCGCGGTGACTACGTCGCCGAGTACATGGGCGAGATCGTCACGGAGCAAGAGTACCACCTTCGACGACTGGTGCGTGGCCATTTGCTATGCAGACTGTCGTATTGAGTGATATGCACTGACAGGATTGTGCTGCAGCGTTACCACAATGAGAAGCACAGATACATGATGGTGCTCAGCGGCGGTGAAGTCATCGATGCGACTCGCATGGGCGGCCTAGCGCGCTTTATCAACCACAGTTGCGATCCGAACTGCGGTGTGGAGAAGTGGGAGGTGCGCGGTGAAGAGCGGTGCGGCATCTTCGCGCGGCGGGATATTAACCCAGGAGAAGAGATCTCTTTCGACTACAAGTTCGAGTCGTTCAGCAAGCTGGTACGTTGGTTGGTTTGGCTGTCTCTGTGGCGAAGGGCTACTCGTCTGTTGACGACAGTTCTTCCACTGATGTAGGAAATCACCACGTGCCTCTGTGGGGCTTCCAACTGCCGTGGCTTCATTGGCATCAACAACCAAGCCAGGAAGCAGCCACGGAAGAGCAGTGCATCACACACTGCCATCGTAGGCGACAGACACAAACCTCTCGACCCGATCACGAAGAAGGGGACGACAAGCCGCAAGGTGAGTGAGCCTTCAACTCGTGCATGGTCTCTAGCCTGCTGACTGTGTGTCATTTGTAGACACTAGAGCATGCTCTTGAGCGTGTGTACCGTGCCATGGCAGGCACGCGTGTCCTCACGCGCAAGGAGGTGTCAATGGTCCAGAAGTCGCGGCTCTTTCTGTGGCGAAGTCTACAGCGCAGCATCGACAGCAACATGCCGCACTCGTGTCTGGAGCAGTACTTTGTATCGGAAGAAGACGGCGAGTTCGAAGAGATGCCGCCCGTGTTCAACCCTCGTGAGCTGCCGGAC
>JAADXB010000467.1:0-13248 GCA_023337495.1 Pythium diclinum | reverse complement strand
TTGGTCGAGAAGCTGCGCACGGTCGTTGATGGTGATGTCCTTGAACTTCATCCCGTCGCGGAACACCAAGAACGCCGCCGCACGGACCTCGTCACTCACGTCTCGGATACGAATCACGACGTCTCGATACGTCACCTCCGTCATCGCCACATTCTGCAACGCCGCCTTGCGCACATCCCTACAACACACACAAGCAACAGCACCAACCAATTGTGAGTCACTGGCGGTAGCGATAGGAACAGGGCCACTGCTGCACACGTACTTGGACGGATCGGAGACCATGAGCCGCACAAGCTCGGCCGTCACTTCATCCGCGGCGTTCTCTTCGTCCTGCAGACGCTTGAGCACGAACACGCTCTGCATACGCACGGTCGCGAGCTTGTCGCTGGCGCGTGGGATCATCACCTTCCGCAGACGCCCGAAAGTCTCCTCGCTGTCAAGATAACCGCCAAAACCTTCACGTTAATCCCCTCCTCGCGTGAAAGCGTAACCTCCTGAACACTAAAGACGGCCCACGCCACGTACCCGATGTACTCGAGCTTGCTGAGCACGAGCTGCAGCATCTGACACGCGCGCAGTCGCACGTTCTTGTCTTCGGCCTTGGTCGCGTCCATGAGGCGGTTCAGCAGCTCACTACGCATTTCAGTCGCACTCTTCTCGGTCTCCGTCGCGGGTTTCTCGGCCTCCTTCTCCTCCGCATCATCCAGGATCTCTTCCTCTTCATTCGCCTTGGCGTTGGCCCCCATCGTACGCAGGAACATGCCCACAAGCGACGAAATCGTACCCACAGTCACAGCGTGAATCTTAGGGGCGACCAGCACGCGCGCCATGGCGAGCCACATCTCCTCCACGAACAGCAGCCACTGCTCCTCCGCCAGTTCGTCGCCGTCGCCGACCTCCGTGCGGTAGAGGTGCTGCAGACGCCGCACGGCCGGCACTAGCGCACGCTCATCTCGGCCACGCGTTTCCTCGTCTTGTTGCTCGCGTTCGGAAGCTGTTTCTCCGCCGCTAGTGGCGCTTTTCGCGCCGGACTTGGTGCTGTGGTACTGGGACTCTTCAATCGCTTCGATCTGGACGTCCTGGAACACCTCGCGCAGCGTCAGCGTCCATTCCACGGCGTCTTCTTCCGCCGTTGCCTTGCCCATTTTCGTGTTGTTCGCGCGTCCGTCGTCTTTCAAACGGAAAGAAGTTGGCGCGCCAAATGGGAACACTCCTGCTAAAACCGTTTCTGGTTTGTCTCCTACTAAATACGACAAGCGCCGTGCTGTGCACGGAGAAGCTCTGGATCTTTGATTGCCTAAAAATTGGCAGGTTTATCATTTCATTGGCCAAAAAAACAAGAGTTCTCTCAGCGGAGATGAGAGCCATAGGAGCGGCCCGAACTCGGCCCTCACGCCTGTGACACATACAAAAACCTTGATAGATTAGTGACCCATGACGACACTTTTTTTTCGTGGACTCTGTGCTCACGATACACTGCCATATCGATTTAGCAAGGTATTATAAGGTATGGTGAATCTTCTGGTATTTTGAAGATGTTTGTGTATCGTTTTGCAGAGGTAAGTGTTTTTAAGTAATGCATATTTCGAGGGAGTTTTTGCCTTCCCTCGAACCTAGACCGTATTTATTTATATAAGAAATGTAAGGTGTTTTGTTGCTACAATGATCCAGCGGGTATTTTTGCAAACACAAATGTTTGATTTATAGAGTTACATAAGATGTTATCAGGTTGTCTTTAGAGCAGAATCCAGATTTGATGGCAGCAGCTCACAGAGTGCTAGCTTTGGGCATTACCTCACCCAGTCGACATCAACGCGAGCTGCCAGATTTGATGGCATCAGCTCACGCACTGCTTGCTGTCGGCATTACCTCAGGGCTTGGTGCTCGGAGCATACAGGTTCCATTCGACATCAAAGCGAGCTGTCCTATCCACCATTTAGTAAGCGTAGCCTCTGACACATACACTGAAGAAGGACGTAGGCATATCTAGTGTATATTAGCTGTTCTGGACACGCACTTGCTTGTGCCACATGCACACGAGAACAACGACAACCCGCTTCGGCAATATGTGAATGTTAATTCCGTCATCGGTGGTATGTCTTGTCGCGCAAAGACGCCTAAACGAACAGAGTTCGCCCAGTCCCACTCGTCCATGATGCAGTTTGGCGAACACGAGTGGTTGATGAAGCGGCTTGCATTCCCACTAGTCTGGGCGTCAATGTAGATCACGTCGCCGTCCTCCGATCGTGTCTTCAGCTGGACAAGGTAGCGATGGTCCGCACGCGATACTGCGTCGGAAGCGTAGAGCAGTTCACCCACGTACTCCACAACGAATGCACCAGCTGGGATGAACTCGGCGGTCGCCACACCGTATCCGATCGCTGTCGTTATGAGATGTAACTGGTAGGTTGTAACAAATCGATTCCCGCAGTTTCTCCCCGCGCTGCATGACGTATCGTCGCACACCGTTGACATGGCTACGTTGATACATTTGCTCTCACGACAACAGCGCCCGCGGCAACGACATTTTCGTCGATATGCTTCCTCACGATCACGTGCGCGCTCCGATACTGGAAATGGGCGATCCACCACAAACGTATTGCGCTGCTGGAATATAATCTCTGTCGGCCAACGTTCGATGGCGATGAAGTCGTGCGTGCTGCCGACGGGCAGCATTCTAGCGTCCTTGAGTGGATTTCTGGGCCGGCGGGTGGTGGGTTGATGGTCAATTTGGATGTATGGCCTCACAGGGTATCAATAACGAGATCGCACACAACAAACGATGCAGTTGCCAAGTAGATTGTACCGCCAACCAGCAGTATTGGTAGCTACTACACACCAGTGTTGGCTGGTTGTTTATACCACGAGGGGAGCTACAAAAACCATGATGAACTAGCTTCAAATAAGAGGATGGATCGGGATTATACGGTACCGTTCGGCTGATTGCCGAGCGCTCTGCGTGCGCTGGCTATGGCACGAGCTGATATTCGAGATGTGATGCACAACCTTGAAACTAGATGAGGTTGGATACACCAGTACAGTCTCAGCAGAAGTCGGCGCATTCTCCATGGGATAAACACGGTACAGGTACCGTACTGGTACGGGTAATGTACCGGGTAGGTGAATGGTACCGGTACGTGGTCGGTTCTCTCTCACTGGGCGAAATTGACACGGTCACCAAGGGACTGTGCTGGTTATTGATGATGGTATACTAGATCGACATGAGGTCAGTGCGTTGGTGAAAGAGACACGAATGTGTGAGAGAGCCAAGATCCAGTTGGTGGAATGGACGCTGTGAAAGAGACACTGCAAATGCGAACTAGTAGCGGGATAGACGTGACTGTGAGAGAGACAAGATCGAGTTGAAACCAGCCCGCCTCTACCCTACAACAACACGGGTATCTAGTAGTGGTAGAGACATGACTGTGAGAGAGACAAGATGCACCTACGAGCTGCCCATCATATGTTACATTGCTTCTACAACAACACGAGTTACACGGTTTGCACTCGGCTCATTCCGCAATTCAACACAATGTCGTCAATGCTCGAACTGGTACTCGCTGAGCGCGCAGCCCAGGCTGAAGAGGAAGGCCGTCCTCCCTTCATCTCTGTCGAGACCCTGCGCAGCTTCATCATCGACCAAGCTCCTCCACCATACCTAAACGTCTCCCTTGAGATGTGCATCCTGACCGTCCAAGAGCAAGACACTTTTTGGAAGGTTGAGCTCATCGACAAGGGATCGTGTGCTGACTTCCACGCACTGGCGTCGGCCTTTGAACATCTCGACACCCACCGCCGCAATCGGTTTGTCTTCCAACTGACACTGTGGAAGAATAGGAACCGCCTTCTGAACAACGTCCAGTATCGCGAGGGCTTCGCGTACAAGTTCACGAAAGTGCACGCGTTGACCATCCGCTACGGTTGCCCATGTGGCAGTATTCAGCTTCGAGAGGGTTTCTCAGCGAGACGTCTCACGGACCCTACTGAATCAAGCGCGCAACTCGCTGGTATGTTACGAACCTTTATGCACTCATATCTAACGCTTCTATATTTATTTCTAACACAATTCATCTGTTCGAATGGCAGCACCACTTCTAGCGACCATCGTGCCTGTGTCTCTCACGACACAAGAACAGAGCGAGCAGCATGGCGACCACACGCAAACGGCGTCAGGTAACCATGGTTTTTGCTTCTAACTGACTTAGTTGGGTCATTATCTACTGCGGTTGTGCAATAAATGCAGAAACGGAGACTCTGGGGGCTGTGATGGAGACATCGGACGGTGATGCCAACAGTACGTTCTTATCACGGTGCTTCCTAATCAAGATGACGCTCTAACGAAATCTCTTCCGTTGCTCAAGATGCTACGCCATCGATCAACCCAGTGTCGGTCGTGGGTCCTGACTCCGGTCCTCTTCAGGAGAATCAACACTCACCCAAGCGCAAAACCCGCGATGTGGAGCCGCACGAGCCTGCTTTCGCGTCCCCACTCAAGCGTGCTCGAGCGCGTCCACCCAAGACTGTCGCATCATAGCCAGTCAAGATCAAGAGTGCAGATGCACTTGCAGCAAGAAGCGCATTTGCAACGACACGATCATAGTCTGCATACGAAGTGGGTGAAGGATTCTTCACCCAAGGATTCTTCAGGGACCCGATTATTGCATGGATATATCACCTTGTCTTTGTGTAAATATGGTTGCCGACGTCAGCGGCGACGGATACTTCGCTTTGTGTCTGACTTGATCAAAAGCTGCGCCGATCGGCCAGGCGATACCAGACACATACTTGCATTTCTTTGTGTAAATTTGATCACGAGCTTCTCAAAACTGAGTGCTTCTGTGACTGTCTCTCTCTTTGTTCTTTTTCACTTCTTTGTACCGAAATTTCTAGAACGAGGCTGTCTTTCGATAGTGTATCTGTGTGTGAATCAGTGAGAAGCCGCATTCAGAGAACTGTCAGCACGAACACCAAGCACAACAGCACAAGTACTCACATGATCCGCCCCATCGCTACGCGCTCAAGGATTCAATATTCACCTTCGGTCGTCTACACAAACATCGAGCTTGCGGACATCGATGCTCGCAGTGCGTTCAGCGTCCCTTCAGTGGAGCGTTTGCGGTTGATCCAACAAGAAGCGACAAGGAAGATGCGGTCGGAAGCCGAAGGTTATCTTCCTTGCTGCGTTTGCGAACTAGACTGCGAACGCGATGACATCGCAGTCTACAAACCCAACGACACCTTGCTTACAGTGAGTTTCGCTCTCCTATGAAAGCGTTCGCGCCGATATTTTGCTGACGAATATGACTACAGATCATGCGACGATGTTTGTCTGCGAGGGACGAGATGAACATTCCCGCCTTCATCCAAGCCCAATATGACGCCTCCTACATTGACGAGCGTCTCAAAGGATTGTTGCTGCTACCGGCCGGTATGGTAGCTATAGCCGTTTGAGTGCATCGCTTGTTTGATTGCTGACGGACGTTGTTACGGGTGTAGCGATACCACACGTCGACGGAATCTTTCAGCTCCAGATTTGCAAGGCGTGCATTACCCAGTTGAAAAGTGAGAAGCACGATCTACCACCACCACTTGCTATCGCCAATGGCAACTACATCGGCCACATGCCCGCTGAACACGTCCTGACACGGACTGACGAGCAAGCTGTCGCACTAGTGTCTCCATGTGTGTCGATATCCACAGTGACTGGAGGGTCTTGTCGTACCATCAAGTCTCATCATTATGTCGTCAGAAACACGGAGGGACCTATCGTATCGATGCTCCCGACCGATCTGACTTCGCGTGTGCGAGTGACGATGGTCGGCAATATGACGTCAGTGCAGGCGGCAGCATGTAAGAAGCGCTACGACGTTAACGTTCGCCGATGTCAAAGTGCACTCGCATTCCTGTGCCAAAACAACCGTGACTACCAAGCTTACACGCGAGAAACCCAAACTGCCGACGCCAACAATGTCCCGCTCGATATCTCTACTGGCAACGTTGTGATCGATCAATCAGAGCTCGCCGACACAACGGAAGCAATTGACGAGGCCGTCGTCAATGAAGTGCGTGATGACAGCTCATACTCCCGGCGTGATGTCGAAACGGGTGATACATCGCTCGAAACACTGTGGGAAGACAGATCAAGTGTCATTCTACCCCAAGATCCAAGCCGACCAAATGGCTGCACAGACATTCTCGTGCGAAAGTCAAACCGCTTCGTGTCGCTAGACTCCTGGGCGGCTTGCACCAAAATGTTTCCCGTGTTGTTTCCGGGTGGCTGTGGTGGGCCGATCGAGTTTAGAAGACGTCACTTGCCAGTGCACAAGTGGATCCAGCGTTGCCTCCGTATCTACGGGCATCGATTCGAGCGCCACTACGCTTTCTTGCTACTTGCGTTCGACTACCTCGCGTCAAAAAATGCTCGTGAGACCCTCTTCATCAAGATGCACGTGTCTTCGGTTGCTCTGAAAGCTTCCCAGATTTCTCGTGGCACGCTGCACGAGGCGATGAAGTACTACGATTACATCACCGCATCAAAAGCTCGCGGATGCAAGCCGCGTCCTCCACCTCAGGATGTACAACAAGTGATCGACCTGCGCCGCGGGTTAAGATCACCCGAGTCAGCTTTTTTTGGCTCAAACTTGAGTCGAATGCGCGCCCGTCATGATGTATTTGGTCTGCTCAAGCGCTTTGGCCCACTGCAGCTATTTTTTACCGTGTCCCCCGACTCGTCAGGAACGTACAGCATTGCCGTGCGCTCTGGCATCGTCTCCGCCAATGCCGTGCGTGAAGCAAACCTGCAACTGTTACCCAACAAGACAGAGCGGCGAGGTATTGCATCACAGCATCCCGCCGAGTGCGCACGCTACTTCATGCGCGTTATGGACACGGTTATTGAGGAATTTCTCGGATGGGACCAGCAATGTGGCAGTCCAAAGAGAGGCGGAGGGATCTTTGGAATCGTACGTGCATTCACAGGAGCTGCTGAAACGCAAGTTGCGGGCGATTTGCACGCGCACTTCGTGGTATGGCTTCATGGATTCCCTCAAACTTCAGCAGCGATCGCTCAAGCCCTCGAAAGTGACGACGACTTTCGAAATCGAATCATCGATCTTGCCGATAGAATCCTCGTTGCGCAGCCTCCATGCATAACCGACGATGAAGAGCTCAAGTGTCCCGATTGCCACTCCCAGAACGCTCTGTTTCCTATTGTTCCCAGCGTCGATGCATTTCGACGCCCAAGCCCAGGGAGAAAACCATCGGCTACTGCACAATGTTCTGCTTGCCGCAAGTGTTTTCGTGACAAGGACGTGATCAATGCTGCGATCGATGCTCTTGCAGTCCGTGATCGAGTTCGTGTTGTGGCTGAGACGGCGGATTACCTTAGATGCAGACCGCCAGTCTACCCAGAAACAGCTCTCTCCGTGTCCCTCGTTGTCCGCGATGTGCAAGTCCACTTCTGGAACCACACAAGATCCTGCTTCAAGGTACGACTTCAAATGGGATTGGATACTGTGTTTTGATGCCTCACTCCGCTTCGTTTCATTCACCAGGTTACCATTCAAACGCCGAAAGGCTCGGTGTGCAGATTCTTCAAGCCTGAACAAACCAATCTCGGTCGGACTTGTATCGAAGACGGAAAGATTCGACTCCATCGTCCCATCGGATGCGAATACGTCAACGGCTTCAACACGACTCTCCTATCAGTTCTAAAGTGCAACCACGACGTGCAGTTAGTACTGTGCGCTGACAGCAAGAACACAGCAGCGTACTTGTGCAAGTACTGTATGAAAGCGCAGAATCCAGTGGAGAACAACGCCGCATTGTCGATTGCTGCATTCGCCAAGGCCGTAGACCGAGCGGATCGTCTTCCACCCGAGGCGACACCGACGCAAGTCGGGCACAGCATGCTCAGCTCGATGTTGTACACAGTTACGAATGGGCAAGAGGTGGCTGCTCCAATGGCGGCTCTGTACATCCTTCGCCAGTCGCCATTCTGGTTCTCTCACGAGCCAGTTCATGTAAACCTCGGTGCTGCGCTGGATCTGAGCTCGATCACAGAAGAAATTACCGTGCCGTCGAGTCAAACCAAGAATGCCGCTCCGGTGGTCCGCAGTGGAGACTGCCTCGAGAAGTACCATCGTCGTCCTACCCTCCAAGAGGGGGTGTCATTCATTGACTTTTGTGAGCGACGCGAGTGTCCAGCTAGTCGCCGCGTCAATGATACTGCGTCGTCGACTTCGGCTTTGCCACCCCATGCCAAAGTTCTCGTTGTCTCTGGGCGACAGATTCCTGACATCTCCAATCATCTCACAGACGACAACCGCAATTTTTACTACTTGGCCGTACTCACCTTATTCAAGCCTCATCGCACGATAGCATCTGTGCTCGACGGACAGTCACCGCAATCAGCTTACCTGCAGTTCCTTCGACGCGGAACCAATGAACTCGTGAAGGCGATGAAAATCTTCGAAGACCGACTCCAAGATGCGTACAGAGCCGAAAGGACAACCCAGGACGAAACCCCACACTCGCGTGAAGCAGATCTTTTGCGGACTCGTCAGCCACCCGCAACGCCTTGGCAAGGTGTTGATGATCCTGAACCTTCATCGACGAGTGTAATCATCAATGACCCATTTGCCACTCCCTCAACGTTTGAACAAGAACCAACTCCTGTGCTCTCCACCGGCGAACTGGTGGTCCGAGCGAAGGCAATCGTGGGGAAGGTGAACAATCTCAGTGCAGCGATTGACTCCACCGAAGACGGCCACGCAACCTATGAGCCGATCGCCATTCAACCTGACTTGCCAGTTGACGCGTATGTGACTCAACTTGTCAAGCCATCAGTGACAACCGATACGGACAAGATGGGAACGCAGTTGTTCATCCAGCAGTTCCCGGATACCCGTACCCGCTTAGAGCGACTTGGTGAATGCTTCCGACCAGTCCCGTGGGATGAAAATCACCAAACGTACCCAGATCCATCGCAGCTTCCAGCGTTTCCCACTATTCAGATGACATCAGGAGCATTCCACCTCAACTTCTGGCAACACGCAATGTTTGAAATGGCAGCCCGCCATTTGCTTGTCGCGTACCTCAGTGACATCGAAAACGAACTGCATGAGCCCGTGTTTCCAGTGGAGCACACACGCGAGTTGTACCAGATCAAGCAACAACTCATTGCCTACATGGGTGGAGAGGCAGGAACCGGTAAATCGACGGTGATCCACGCACTGCTCAAATTTGCCGAAAGATGGGGACGCACCGGCAGTGTCGAGACTCTCGCTTTCACTGGCGTAGCAGCTATCAACATTCACGGACGAACACTTCACAGTGCACGACATCTCAAGCTTCACGGAGGGGAACCAAGTGGAGCCCCATCGCTCGAGATGAAGTCAAGTTTCCGTCAGGTGGTTCTGGTCATTATTGACGAGCTATCCATGACCGATCAAGGACTGCTTGGTGGAACCGACGCTGCCTCGTGCTCTATGTCAGCCACACCTGAAAAGCTCATGGGAGGCAAGCACTTGCTCATGGTTGGAGATTGGTTCCAATTACCACCCGTTGGAGGCTCCCCCTGTAAGTAGCTGTGGAGATTGTGATCGAGAATCACAGCTAACGTTTGGTGTACGCGTAGGTTTTTCACGTCCGGCACTACCTGAGAATCGCCTTCGCCATGCTGGCTTCAAGACATACTCGGCGATAAACTTCGTTGTCTTCCTCACAGAGAACATGCGGGCTCGCTACGACCAGCTTTACACGGAACTTCTCTCCGACTTGAGACTCGGGAGAATGTCGGATGCACAGCTTGGGCATCTCAACTCGCGGGTTCAACTTCACCTGGACAGCAGTGTTCTTTCCAAGAACGAAGAATTCTATCGACCAGTCGTGGTTTCTACGAACAAGCTTCGCTGCGCCATCAACACCGACATGACATTTCGTATTGCTGCCCGTCTCCACGCCCCAGTATACGAGTGCTTTGCTGTTCCTTCGTCCCGCTCACGCGCCATTGTCGAGAATCTCACGAATGCAAATGACGATCAGACCGATCACATTCCAATCCGGCTGCTTTTCTACGTCGGAATGCCAGTCATGATTACACGGAAACACCCAGACCTACTCGATGCGGACGTCATAGCAAACGGTGTGTTGGGGAAGATTGTTGGATTCGCTCCTGCTTCACGGGCAAACGAGTGTGATGTTACCTCCGCCAACGGCGTCGAAGTGCACAAGTTCAAGGAGCAACCCACGCTACTTCTCGTGAAGGTTCTGTCTTCAACCAAGACATTCGTGTCGGGCTTTCCTCCAGGTGTGATCGGTTTGCCAACCCTGAAAGCGGTTCTCAAGTTGGACAGGATTCCTAACCTTTCGCAAGCGACGGTAACCGTGCGGCAATTTGCAGTGGTTCCTGCATTTGCTTGCACAACTGAAAAGCTGCAAGGCCAGACTTGTCGCGACGGCATCATCGTCACAAGACTGGAACGAGAGAAAGGAATCCCGCATCAAACTCTGTACGTTGCTTTGTCTCGCTCTGTCAGCCTTGACAAAGTCACCCTGACGGAGCCCATCACGCGCGAGTATTTGCGGAACTTCACCCCAACGCCACCAACAATGCGAGAAACCCGACGATTATCTTCACTCATCGCCATACCTCCCTACACACCTCCCTCAATTGCAAGAGCGTTTCGGGCGTGGATTGACAAACAGATCTAGCGTTTAAATATCACCTCCATCATCATTCAAAACGTTCGCGGCAATCAAACGATTTGTAAGAATATGGAAGTGGTCATTGGACCATGGTGCTATCATAGACGTGGACTTCATGACCCAGAAGTCGCTGCGCATCGTGAGGCAGAACTCGCCAATCACTACGACAATGGCACTCGGGTCACGCATCTCCAACAGCATCTCACACAGATACAGAATCACGGCGGTGCAGTGGAAAAAATGATCTTGGAGCTGTGCAGCAACAACAACGCACGTGGCAGTAGTCGAACGCGTGCTTGGACTTGGCCAAGGCCCGGATGTCCTTGGTCTTGCGCTCCTGAAACGGGTTCACGTGGCTGAAGAGCTCCATAGCCATATCGTGGGCCTACTGCAAGCTGCTGTGATATCACTGGGCGCCGCGGCGTCGCTCGTCTCCTCCACACTCCAGGAGTTGGCTGTACGTCGCAACGTTTCTCGACTGCAGCAGCATCTTCAGCTTCTGTTAACCCACATACATAGCCACTTGTCAGACTCACTCCCTGTCTATCTAGCTGCTATTGGCAGAACATACATGCACATGAAGCAGGATGGGCCAGATCCACTGGCGGTGCTCGGTCGGGACGCCCTTCGCGCGCACTGTGTCCAGCAGTGGCCCACGCCCCGGGAGCGCGTGGTGGTGGCGTCTGGCCGCGCCGATGTCCGTGGCCAGCGCATGCGCCGCCTCCTTGAGCTCCGCCCAATGCACGTCCATCGCGCCGCTCTGCCCAAGGCGTCGTCCGCCGTGGCCGTCGGTTGCAACTAGATCGGCCTTTTGAGGGGAACTGCGGGAGGAAAAATAAAGGGTATTCCAAAATTACGCTAGTGGTATCGTTCCAAAATAACGTTATTATCGCAAGCACCGAACCGGTAAGGGCATTGGCAAATTCACCCGCGGGACTTCAGCTTGGCCACTATGCGCTTCTCGACGTGCTGACGCTCGACAGAAAACCGCTGGCGATCGAAGGCCATGCGTTCATCATGCTGCTGTCGCAAGAGCTCGAGTTTCTGGTGGTTTAGTGCCAGTTTCTTCCGCTTCAACGCCAAGAGCTCCTCCAGCTCAGTAGCGATCGAACGAGGACTCGGCATCCAATCGTGACCCGACGTCGAGTGGTGGCTGCGGTGGACTTCCACCCGTGCCATCATTCAATGCGTGTGTCGATGGATCTTCCAAGAACTCCTCCATGGCTCGAGGAACCAGTTTGCGCGTGGGCAAAATCATCACCGTCCGTCGCCACCCTCGCCTCCAACCTTCTGGCGCTGGTCACGCTAAAGCAAACCGATCTATTGGCCGTAGGATGCTCGCGCCCAAGTGACTCCTAAGAAGCCCGTCTCCAACCACGAGAGCAGCTCCGTACGACCCACGACTCTGTCGGCGCTTACGAATGGCTTCATAGATGCAGGGGAGCAGCGTGTGCAAGAGGAAATCATCGACATGCTCACGGCCAAGTCGGCGAAGAAAGAGAAAGAGTGTGAGCTGTTGAGACGTCGATACAGCGGCGTCCACGAGATGCGGGATCGGTTCGAAGCACAAGTGGCTCAGCTGGAAAGCGAGCTCCAGCAGACGCGAGCGGACATGGCGAGCACAGTTCAGCAGCTAAAGCAAGATTCTCAGCACGCTCTACTACATGCCGATCGGGTACGACGATGATCAATGGTAGCTTCTATGGATAAGGGACTGATGGGGGAAGTTGTGGTGTTGTTGTGTTCGATTCTGTTTAGTTTCGTGAGGAGGCTGAGGCGCAGCGAGTGACGCTGCAGGAAATGAGGCGGCAACGTGAGCGAGACACTGAAATGACTCGTGGCAAAGAGCAGCAGGCGCAGCAGCACATGGACGAGCTACGGCGTGAGCTGGCCATGACGCGAGCGGAGTGGAGTAGCCTCGAGAGCAGAGTGAAATCACTTCACGAACAACTCAATGTGACAGCGGGCGACGCCAGCCAAGGTTTGAGACGATGTAAGGCCTGCAGCAAGACGTTTTGCGAGGCCAGGAGCTCATCCAAGAGCTCACACAGGTGGGCTAAGTTCCAATGTTGCTGCTACGACCGAATCATAAACAGACTGACAACTCGTTTCACGACGCAGCAACTCGATGTTTCACGCTCTCTAGCGGCAGAATCCCAAGAGAAACGCCTGCAACTAGAATCGGAAAAGCAGTCGCTCGAGGATAAGCTGCAGCAACTCTCTCGGATGCGCTGCGCGTGCGTTTCAGCGCGCTTCTTGGTCGTATCGCTACAGGTGGGTGAATCGATTCATTCGCATTTAGAACGATGGCGAGCTAGCACGACACTCCACAACTACTTGCCATGGAAGATTGGCGTACCGATCTGTGACGGCACAGGGCGAGGAAGGCACGTTACACAGCTTGGCGTGTGTAAAAAAGTTGTATAAACTTCAATGCATCATGCACTTCGAAGCAAAGTCGACTACCCATGAGCCGAATGACCTCATGATGAGGTGCAGTCGCTGAGAGATCTCGTGCGGAGCAACGCGACGCGCCACAGT
>JAADXB010000466.1:0-13259 GCA_023337495.1 Pythium diclinum | reverse complement strand
CGGGAATAAGTTCCAGACCTTTCGACGGAAAGATGGCAGCAGTTGTCTTCGCCCATAAGGCCGCTCGTAATGCCAAAATCGATTACTGTGATCCGGAATTTGAGGTTGTGGCTCAAGGATACAGCACCCCAACAGCCAGGTGGAGAGGAAACAGCCAGTCACTACACCGATGCTGCTCAAGATGCGAGAACACTTGGTCAGACTAAGCCGAGAGGGCCACCTCCAATGGGACTCAATCATTGGGGTTCTTCTTCTTCGACAGAAGGCCAGGGACAGAATGCGCACATTGCGTGAAGGCACAGAACGTGATCCTAAGATACCGACACGACCTGCAACGTCAGCCCGAGGCAAACAATCTATACTCAGACAAGATCGTGTTCGACTCACACAAGGGCGATCGTATCGGTCAAGGAGTGACTATTCTACACTACGCTTCCACACTGCCAAGCTTGTGCCCAGTATAAGCAGCCCACGAATGCCTGCGCATTCGATCGTAGTGGCTTTCGGAAGGACGGAAGCTCGGACCATACCTCACTTCCATCTCGACGTCAAAGACCATCAAGAAGGCTACAGAAGCAATGGGGCTGGCCCCGAACGACTACTCTCCACACTCACTCCGAATTGGCGGAGCTTGTGCTCTGCTGGCAGCCGGCAAAAGCAATCTTGTCATTCGACTGATGGGAAGGTGGTCAAGTTGGTGTTTCTCTGTCTACACTCGCCTCCGCCCTGGCATGCTTCGCGACGCGACAAGCTGCATGATAAGAGGCAAGAAGCGATCAGACCGCACGAGAATTGTTTTTGATTCTTCTTCGAGCTTGCTTAGCTGAGTTGACAGTGAGTATCCGTAGGATGGTTTTTCACCCAGCGAGCTTTGCTAGAAAAGTTTCCCACGTGTTAGGCTAGTCTAGGGATCGCCTTCGAGGCCAACTCAAGCTAATCAAGGCAACTTGTCCCCCGAGAAAACGCAAAGTTAACTCTGACCATCATTTTGGATCAACGAATGTTGGTGACACTGCCTCGAACCCAAAAAAATCAGCGAGTCCATGTCATGGACCACCACGTCATGATGGTTGAGAAGTGGAGGCCTCCGCAGCAATCATCACCAAGCCAACAACTCACGACCCGTATTCAATGTGGACCGTCATGCGTTCTCTCATCGTTTCTCTTGCTTGGGCTGCGTTGTGACATGGCCTCTGCTTCCGTTCTTCTCTTGCGGTCATTGCCCCAAACCTGTCGCAGGCACAATTTTTCCGCAAGGGCGCTCTATTCAAGTCCATCAAAGAGCTCCTCCCGTTGGACATTCCATTTTGCACCTAGAATCCCCATAACGCATATCTTACAACAACCAATGCCATAATTATTATATTTATATCCAGTTAACCTCCCACAATCAATACGTGGCCAATACTTGATCCCCACACCCATTGATCTCTCTGTCCACTGCCCTCTATTAAAGTTGCCGTTTGTCTACGAGCGTGTTCATTCCTCCGGACGGATCATCTAAGCTTCTCGCATTCGCCACCACGCCGCCTTCCCCGCGCGTGCTTCTCTCTGGATCTCCCCACCCGACAGACACGCAGCGTCTTCCTCCTTCCTCCTTCTGTCTCTACGCGCGTCTCTCTCTGCCTCGCATTCCGCATTTCTACATCGGCCTCCAATCCGCCAACTCTTCAGCTCTTCCGCCTTTACCGGTACTTGCTGCAGCCAGATGGACCGCATGAACAACCAATCGTGGGAGGCGTCGGCGCCCATCGACGACGCTGCTGCGCGGGACGAGCATGCGCGTGACGCGCCTCTCGCGCCGACTCCCACGCCCACGCCACCGGCGTCTCCCGTGCATCCGCACACTAGCGAACTGCCCACGGCGTCCGCAGAGCCACACCCGCACGACCGACTGAACAACTCGGTGGAGAAGATGTGGGAAGCACGACGCGCACGCGAAGAAGCCGAGCGCGTAGCCGAGCAGAAGCTGATCGACGCCGTGTGCGCGGCGTCGCTGCTCGAGTACAACGAGAAGAACCGCGCGCTGGCGGCGTACGAGCAGGAGATGGCCGTCAAGAAGGCGGAAAACTCAGCGGAACTCGATCGTCTGCGACTGCGACGCGAAGAAGCCGAGAAGAAGAAGCGCGAGGCCATGCAGAAGGTGATTGAGGCCAAGACGCGCGCTGCGCAGATGAGCGACAAGGTCAAACTGGCGGCGAAAGAGCTCGAAGAGAAGTCGTACCAGCGCGTCGAGCGAGAGCTGGAGCGGGAAGAGCAAGAGGCCAAGAGCGCCCAGGAAAAGTCACTGAGGGAGGTGCAGCAGCGTAAAGAGGACGCGATCCGCAGACGAGAAGAGGCCGAGCGCAGGGCTCAAGAGGCCCGTGAGAAGGCCGACGCCTACAGACGCAAGGCCATTGAAGCGGCGACGGTCGTGCGCCAAAAGTCGCGCATGCAGATTGAACACGAGCTGTCGGTTGAGGAGGAGGCACGACAGCGCAATGCGCAGCAGAAGATGATGGAGCTGGAGCAGGACAAGATCGCGGCGCGTGAGCGCAAGGAGGCGGCCGCTCGGAAAGCAGCGGACGCCCAGCGACGCGCTGTTGAACTGCAGCGCCGAGCTGAACAGGCACGGAGTGCCGTGCGCGTGGCCACGCCCGCCCAGCCAGCGGCATGAGTAGAGAGATCCCAAGAATGAATGAATGAATATACTACAGTACTGAGCGATGCAAGTTGATGTGTTGGATCATTTTCGTTTTGCATAAATATCTAGATAGATAGATAGATGAATGGATAGATGATGTCTGGTAGTAGGTTCGTAGGTTCGTCGGTCGGTTGGGTAGGATCTGGTGGGTAGTTTCAAAAAGCTCCTTCACTCACTCAGAGGTTGGTGGCGAGCAGGTGCTCGAGCTCTCGTTCCAGGCACGAGAGATGCGTAGGTAACGCCTGCTTGTCGTGGCGGTCGTGTGGCTCCTCTGCGATCTTGCCTAGCGTCTCACACGCCTGAACAGCCTCCGAGTCGTCGTCGTCGAAGCTGCTGCTGGAGCTGGTGGTCGTCTCCGTGCCGCGGTCGCTGATCCCAGACAACGAACGGATCTTGGTCGCTGAAGGGGACGACAGAGGCGACGCGGGGTCTCTGGACTTGGCGCCGCCTCGCTGGATCCACGGGTACTCGAGGATATCGCTGACCGTAGGTCGCATGTGCGGGTCGAAGATCAGCAGCAGCTTCAGCAGGCCCTTGGCTTCGTTGGAAAGGTAACTCGGGTACGCGATGCGGTTACGGTGCACGTCGTGGCGGAGTTTCGTGAAGTTGGTGTCGTCGAACGGCGCGCAGCCCGTGAGCAGCGCGAAGATCAAGATGCCGACGCTCCAGACGTCCGCTGGGCCGCCGAAGAACCCGAGCTCCCGAGTCGAAGAGTGCAAGAAGAGAACCTCTGGACTGCAATACAGAGGCGTGCCGCAAATGGTCTTGAGCGTCTGGCCGGGCATTACGATCTCCGAAAGACCAAAGTCGATGAGCTTGACGCGCATGTCCTTGGTGATCAACACACTGTTTCAAAACACCACACAAAAGTCAGTTTCTGTAGTCATGTAGGTAGGTTGGGAGACTAGGAAAAAGTACGTACTTTTCCAATTTGAGATCGCGGTGGTAAATGTGTCGCGAGTGGCAGTACTGCAGCGCCTGCAGAAGCTGGTGGAAGACCTTGGCGGCTTGGTGTTCGCCCATCTTGCCGTGGGTGAGTAAATGCTCGAGCAAGTCACAGCCGTCCACCAGTTCGTGGACGATACACAGGCGGTGCGAGGTCTCGTACGCGCCCAGGTACTTGATGATATTGGGGTGGTCCAGCGACCTGGAGATCTCCAGCTCCGACAGGATCTTCTGCAGGCGGCGGCGCACGCGGTGCACGGCCTTCTCCTTCACGAACGCGCCGTCCGCGACCATCGACCGCCGCACTTCGATCATCGACGCCTTGTCAAAGACCTTGATCGCGACCTCGACACCTGTGGCGTTGTCCATTGCGCTGTACACCTTGGCGGTCGCGCCGCTGCCCAATATGCGGCCGAATGTGAACTTGTGCTGCAGTTCTTCCTCTGTGATGATGTCGCCCATGACGCTGCGTAGCTTGTCGTTGATCGAGAGTTTCTTGGCCGGTCGGTTGTTGTAGGAGCTCGCGGGAGAACGAGTGGACGCCACGTCCGAGCAGCTATGCGTCGCGCTGTCGCTGCTGCTGCCGCTGCCGCTCTGGTCGTCGCCATCGACGCTTCTTCGCAGCGTCTTGGGCACGTAGCAGCTCGAGCTCAGGCGGCGGTGGTCGATTTCCAAGCCGTCCATGGTGAGCGGATCCACGGCGTACGCTGTGGCGTATCCACTGCGTTGGTGGAGGGCGGACAGCATTTTGGTTCCGACACTACAGTGGTGGTCGGAACGAATTTCCGGATTTCGCTGGATTCTCGGGATTCTCGGGGTTCTCGGGATTCTCAGGACGACTTGCTGCCTCGACAGCAAATCCGGAACACGGAGAGCGATCGATAGACGCGGCCGCGAGAGACTCTGACGCGACACTGCGTTTCCAACACCAGCGACGTCTAAAATCCAAATCTGACTCGATAGACCAACCAACGAAGACTGGTCCCAGAGGTCAAAACCCTTTTCCCCTCTGATAAAAATAGCGTGACAAAAGCCCTAACCCCTCTGACGTTCTTGTTGGGTGTTGCGCCACCACGACAGGAATGTTCTGGGGATCAGATCTTCTTAGGTCAGTACACTAAAATCTAGCCAATCCGAGCTAAGGCAGAAACGTTCGAATTTCACTCCCGTCCATGCAACTTCCAGACTGTGTGAAGAACTCACTCCTCGATGGTACGCCAGGGTTCGTCGCGAATGAATGGCCCTCGACAGATCACAAGTCTAGACTCCACGCAAAGCTCATGCGTTGGTGCAAGTCCACCGAGCACGGCAGTGGAGTCCATGACGCGTTCACCGAAGAACTCGTGACTCGACATCACCAGCCAATCGCCAGTCTCCACAAGTGGGAAGCTGCCCGAGAAAAAAAAAAGAATCTGACTTGGGTTTTGTATGTGACGGCATTGTCAACCTCGTCGCAGCCTGCAGAACATTGAAGTTGAAACCTCAAGTGCAATGGCTGCCAAGTTCTGCCTGCAACTCCCAACGGGCGCAGTCGTGTCCCGCACAAAGCCGTTGCAAAGCGTCCTTTCGACGAGACTTCACTGGGCTAGAACCACGAAAGCACCAATGAAGATCCGACTTGCTCGCACCCGTCGGCTGGGATGGGATCGAGGGTCCGTTGAGTTGTAAATCCCACGGACGAGTCTCCTTCACCTTAGCCTTCGGGCTCTTTAGGCGACTTCTCGTCGCAATACTGTTCACTGGTGACCTTCTTCCTCGAACTTATTCAACTGCTTTGACGTAATTAGTTCAGCTTAGTCTATTTTCATGGGACGTAAAATACAACAGCCGTAATTTACCACACTGTGTTATACCGGTATCACTACCGGTTGAAACTCCCTTCCAGCGTGAAGCTGAAACGTGCTGAAATCGTCCCAGAAGATCAGCGACAACACCAAGAGAGAAAGCGACTCCATCCGCACACCATGCAGGCACTGCATGACCTCACCCAGGGAGAGGTACGCATGCACACCATCCTCAGATCATAGCACTGTGTCTGCGCTATCCGCTCATGTGCTAATCACCTTTATCTGTTTCGTAATAGGGCGACGCGCGGCGTCCGCCTCTCGACTCGTTGCCGAATTTCAACGCCACGTACATGAAAGAAGGACCTCTCCAGAAGAAAGGGCAGATGCTCAAGGGCTGGAAGCAGCGCTGGTTCGTGTGCGACGGCCGCTCGCTCGCCTACTACAGTTCTCGCCGCGATTCACGGCCCAGTATGGTCATGGAGCTCAAGTACTGCACTGTGGAGGACGGCGGCCGCAGCGAGACGTGGAATTCGACGCGTATCCACCTCACAGACAGCGCTACGGGTACGCTGTACTGCCTCACGAGCGAGGACGCAGCAGTCGCGACTGAGTGGCTCGATGTGCTGCGTAACTGCATCGCGCGAATTGCTCAAGAAAGGCGCACGCGCATGGCGAGTCAGCCGCAGCTCAACGTCAGCGGCAGCGGCAGTGGCAGCAGCAACGGCGCTGGCCGCTCAGCAGCCAATCAGGAGAAGCGCGCGACGCGCGTGGTGTCAGCTCCCAGCAGCTCCAACGCGAATACTTCAGCGGTGTCAGCGGCAGCGGCTGCTACAGGTACTTCAGCTTCAGCAGCGGGTCAGCAACCGCCAGTATCCAGCGGCTCTTCTGTGACTGCTGAAACCCCTGCACGACCATCAACACTTCCTGCTAGCCGGCCAATGGGATCCACGCATGCGACCACGAGCGTCGCGATGGAGAACGAGCTAGTGCGTGATATGGAGCTGCTGCGTGCGCTGCTGGGCGGCGCGTCAGCGTCAGCCAAGCGCACGCCGTCGCCCGTCGTGTTCAGCCCCATGGGCGCGTCAAACGGAGTCATCAAGAGCGTCGGAGTCCACGGCTCCAAGTGGCTCGCTCGCGGCAGCGTCGTGCTCTCGGTGCCTTCGGAGGTCGCGCTGTTCTTCATCAGCGACCACCACAAGCGTGCTGACTGGGACACGCAGTTCCCGACAGCTACCCACGTCGCCAAGTTTGATGAGACCACGGAGCTGGTGTACTTGACCAAGGGTTTGTTCCAGATCAAGGGCACCAAGCCGTTTGTCGCACCGCCAGTCGCCGCTGCGGCCGGTGCGTTGCTCGGTGGATTGTTGGCGTCGTCGTGGGCTACGACGCTGCACAGCATGGCGCTGATCGCGCTGATTGCGGCTGTGCTGAACAGCGTCGACTACAGCTCGGTGTGTGCACCACGCGACTTGCTACTGCTGCGCCAGATCCGCAAGAACAAGGCGAAGGCTTCGAATTCGTTTGGTGACGAAGACGATGATGACTTTGAAGACGAGCGAAGCGGATCCAACAGCAACATTCGAGGCCAGCCAGTGATCGCCATGCTGGAAAAGTCGGTCTCCAATGAGCGCAAGCCGGAGGTCTCTGGCGTGATTCGAGCCCACCAGGGTCTAGGTGGATGGCTGCTCGAGCCACTAGACGGAGGCCGCACTCTCGTGACGTTTGTGACGGACGTGGACGCCAAGGGATGGCTGTCGGCTGCGTCGAAGCGAGACTTTATGCTGCAACGCCTCGACAGCCTCGCTGTCTTGGCTGAACACGTGAACCAGTCGCAGCTTTCAGTTGCCCAGCTCATTGACGACGGCGACAGCGCAGACGAGAGTGAAGTGTGTGCGAGTTACCAGGAGAACGAGCAGGACCAGAGCCGCTTCGTTGCCAAGCAACACGCTGGTGCGTTCCACCCGAGCGACTACGTCAAGGGCATGGCTCGCCTGCCGGCTGGAGGACTCAAGCTGACAGACAAGGAAGTCGCGAAGAAGCAGGCCGGTGTGCTTAAGGACGTGCTCAAGTCTGCCAGTGGAGCGCTGCTGGAGGGCAAGGGCATGGTCGGATTGTCGCTTCCTGTGCGTATCTTCGAGCCGCGAACAAACCTCGAGCGAATCGTGGATCTGTTCCTGTACGGACCGACGTTCCTGAACACGGCCGCGGACCAGACCGACCCGCTCGAGCGATTCAAGTTCGTGATGGCCTACGCCGTGGCTGGTCTCCACCACGGCGCTGGCCAGATGAAGCCGTTTAACCCGATCCTTGGTGAGACGTACCAGACTCTGCTCAACGACGGCACGGAAGTCTTTTGTGAGCACACGAGCCACCACCCGCCGATCACCAACTTCGAGTTGCTGGGCAAGAAGTACTCGATCAACGGCCACATCGTGTGGAACCCGCCGTCGTTCAGCATGAAGTCGAGCGCGTTCATCCAGAACAACGCCGGACCCATTCGCATCTGCTTCAGCGACGGCACAGTGATCACGTACCACTTGCCGCAACTTCAGAGTGGTGGTTTCCTGTGGGGAGACCGTACTGTGGACATGCTAGGCTCGATCCGCTTTGAAGACCGCAAGAACCGACTCGTGTGCGATCTCAAGTTCAACCCGGACGAGAAGAAGGGCATGGGCGGCATGTTTTCGTCCTCCGCGACGCCGTCCGACTACGTGCGCGGTGTCATCGTGGACGCCAAGACCCAGAACGACATCTCGGCCGTGAGCGGCTCGTGGCTGGACGGACTGAGCTTCGACGACAAGCCGTACTGGACGTTTGGCCGAGAGCCGAGTGGCTTCGTGGTGCCGCTGGAGCCGTCGAAGGTGCTGGAATCTGACTCCGTGAAGCGTGAAGACTTGGCGTACCTGGCTGCGAACGACCTCGACTTGGCGCAGGAGTGGAAGGTGAAGCTCGAGGTGCTGCAGCGCGCGGACCGAAAGATCCGCAACGATGGCCGACGACCAAACCACTGGAGTCTCAAGGACGGCAAGGGCGGCCACCACTAACAGGACGGTACCCGTAGCATCTGAAGACACCAAACTGCCTAGGGGAAAAGTGCCCATGCTGGACCTCTTGAGCACTACAGTAGTAATCCAACCTGCGTTTCTCGTGACAAATATCTGCCGTCCATCAGACGGGGAGAGATGCGCGTTGATTGGTGCTGTCAACTTCGACGTCCGTTCATTCAATCAGCTTTACTCACATGCCATCGTCAATCAAAAGCTGGAAAATTCTCATTCTGGGTAGTACTATGAAGTGGAAGAGTTTTCGTCCAAGAGGACAAGAGTAGAAATCGTAAAAATAGGGCCACACACGCGTGGGTGAGCACAAGTGGCGACACCCGAAGCAGTGGCTCAACTTACTAGTGACTCGTCGTCGTCGAAGAAGAATGCGCCAAGTGCGCCAAGTATTGCAGACTCTCACGAACGCCTACCACAGTCTGCTCGTGAGCCGGCGTGGCGCCTACTCTGTCGAGCGCGTGCTCGCCTTCCACGATTACTGCGCTCAGACGTCGACGCTTCGTGCTCTGTTAGTGTGCTTCGCGTTCCCACTTCCGTCGCTGCTCGCGATCCTCCTAATGGAAGCCATACCACTCCAAGACCCGTCGTTGGGTTTGAAGGACAACTATTCGTTCTTGCTACGCGTAGTCATCACCACAGTGGTCGTCTTAGTGAGCTTTCTCCAACTAGCTCTTCAAGGTACACCAGAAATCGTGAGTACATTCGGTACAAAGGTCCGCATCGTCGCTATCTCGATGGTGTGCTTCCTCAGCTTCATAGTGGCGATCTCAAGTCTGTGGCGATTCCCAACGCCGTTTATGTTCACAGTCGGTGCGCCAGTGTGCTGCATCACCTTCCTAGCCACCTGGGTGGGTTTCGTTGGCATGGAGCCACTCAAGCGTGTTCCGAAGCTCAAGGAACGAGCCGTGGCTTTCAGCGGACTTCTCGCAGCCTATGCGTTGCTGTGTCTGTTGTACCCAATCAACAACGCTGTCTTTATCTTTCTCGACTCATCTCCGTCAGCGCAAAACGTTTGCGTGCTCGTGCTCCCGCTGATGCGACTCGTCATGCGTAACCTTGCTGCGAAGGCCTGCGCGTATTGGGAAGACATGATGCCCGAGACGACGATCTTTTCCGTCGAGGTCTTCCACTCGATCTACATCGCACTGAGTATGCAGAGCGGCAACTCGGTCGTCGTGACAGCAGCAGTAATCGCCTTTGACTTGGGCAGCTCGCTCTTCACGCTGCGACGACTGCGCCAACGTGTCCTCCACATCAAACGCAACTTTTGCCTTGGCAACTTGGATCCATCGGCTTCCGGTCAACATCCTGGCCTCCTGGAGCCGCTGGTCCAGGCGTTTAGAGATCACGCGACGCTGAGATTTACCAACATCCGCGTGCTCGGAAGCTTCCCTCACAACATCACACCGACAGCTCACCGTGCTGAGTTACTCAAGCGCGTTGCTGACTCCACCAACTCAACGGATCGATTCATATCGTCCCAACCTATGCCTCGCTCATCATTTCACTCGACTTCCGTTGTACCGAGGTCACCGCCAACACGAGCTGAGCGGCAGGAAAAGGACGAAGCGTGGGTCGAGCAGTCGCTTCGGCTTCTCTTCCAGTGCGAGTACGTATTGCTCGCCGAGTACGTCGAAAGCATCGTGTCTGCGGTCTGCGTTGTGTACCTCGCGGTCATCTTTGAGCTTCCCAACCTGCAGTATTACCCGTACCAGGCGTCAATCGCCGTGGATCGTCGGTCGAGGATCCTACTGCGCTTGGCAGGTTTCGCTGCGATCGAATGGGCGTCGCTCGTCTTCGTGGCCGTTCAGATGCAGCGTCAGATAGGGGTTTCGACTGTGCATTTGCTGGCTTTTGTGCTGGAGACGCAGTTTCATGCCGCTCAGGGCAAGTTGGCCCTGTGGGTTATAGTGGTGTTTCGGTTCCCACTTGTACATTTCGGTAAGCACCAGACTCAACTGTTTACGATGCCCTTCCGAAAATGACTAATACCGCTGTCTTGTAGGTGCGGATTTCCCGTCGCTACTTCGCTGGATGAGAGGAGGCTCATGAGCTCGAGTTAGTTGATTGCAAAAGGTACTCTACTTCAAAGCATGGCCAGAAGCAAAATCAACCATTGCACTGTATCCAATTTCCTCTTCTTTCAGCAACCAAAACATGGAGTTGAATGTTTTGCTAACCTTCTGCTAGGTGTTTTCGGATTGTTGCTCAATCAGGATCGTCCCAGCCAAAATACGCCCTTAATTTGTAATTTCTCCAAAATACGGTCCCACACACAAGTGGGAGCTAAAATAGACGTGGACTTCGTGACCATCGTAACTTGCATCCTGAGCACCACACCACGCAGCTAGCCAGACGACTGCGACTGATCTCCGCCCCTGCAATACATCCCCATGGCTTGTGCGGTTCAGTGGTTCGTCCTCGCGTGGGAGTCTGTGCAGGTCGAGCTCCACGGACGGTATTCCGTCGATCGGCTTCTCGCATTGCGGCGGTACGAGCAAGAAACCAGCACCATGCGAGCTCTCACAGTGGTAGCCTCGACACCTATTTTGTGCAGTGTGGGCTTGCTACTCGCCGAGGTGCCACCACTGAAATCAGCATACGCAGGACTCGAGGCGCAGGGTGCTGCGTACTGGATCCGGATGACGTACTGCTTCTACGTCATGGTCTTCTCGATCATCGTCCAATTCGGCCATGCTATACCAGTTCTCGCACTATCGCGGAAGACGTTGTGCATCGTGTCACTCATCCTGGCCTGTTGGACTTCGCCGTGCTTCCTGCTCATCCATCTCTGGATCGGGTTCCCCACGCCGTTTCTGTTTTCCTCGCTCACGGCCGGATCGGTGCTTTTTGCCGCCGAGTTGTACCTGGTTTTAAGATACAAGCTTCGATCCACTCCAGGGACAACGAGTGACTTCGTACGGTTCACAACCGGGTTTTATTTTACCGAAGCCGGCATGGTGATCATCTACCCGGCGATGATCTACGTCTTTCGGATGCTGGACGGCCACGAGCAGACGCTCTTCTCGTTCGTCTTACCGATCGTCAAGATGATCGTCAAGAACCGAGCTTTCTACGGGGTCCGCCACATCGAACAGCACGCACCCGTGTGCGTCACGTTCAGCGTCGACGTCTTCCACACGCTGTTTCTATCGTGCGCCATCCAATCCTCCACCAGCGTTGGGACAATCGCTGTCATCATGTCGGTCGACTTTTTCCAAAGTCTCGTCGCTTGCTGCGAGATCCACGGGAGTGTGGACACACTCCACCGTCTGAACCTCAAGATCAACTCGTACAAGACGCCGACACCGGCACCCTCAACGTCTGAAGAGAACTCTCCAGCCCTGAGGCCGCTTGATCTTGCTGCGAACATCCTGATATTGAGCGACGAGATCTGTCATCATAAGGAGATCCGCGCCACTTGGCTCGTTCGCTCTCTCACCAATCGCAGGGCTGTCCGGCTCCGCTCGGCAGAAGCATTGACAAGACGACGCAGCGAAGACCCCTTGTTGAAAGCGGATCAGACGCTTTGGTGTGTCACGAGAAGGTATCGGTTAAAGAGATCTGCGACCCGAGTCTTGCCGCTGCAAAATCCAAGTAGTCGAGCGACAACGGTGGCCAGACTCAGTTCAGTGGACGAGTCGAGACTTTGCTACGTCCAGGAGACGATGCAAGTTCTGTTTATGGCGGAGTTCTACCTGCTCATTGAGCTGGTCGAAGTCATCGTTCCAAGCGTCTACTGTGAGTATTGATCTATCTTGGCTCGATGGTTGCGGTGTACTTACGTTCACGGTTTCGTGTAGCCATTTACCTGGGGTTCCTCTACTACTCGCCTAACCGCTACCGCTTCGCGCACTTGAAGACCCTGACCGACGACCAGTACATCGATACACTCCAGTACGTCGCCAAGTACGCGGTTCTCGAGTTTCTCTCGCTGTTGGCTCTTGCCGGTGTCTTGCGCTGGCAGCTTCGCATTTCGCCGCTTCACCACCTCGCGTTCACACTGCGAACAAACTGGCTGCTAGCGCAGACGCTGCTGACGCTGTGGGTGTTGTGCTCGGTCCAAATGTCGCTGGACCATCTCGGTAGGTACATTCGTCTTGGTGGATCTCGCCACGGTCTTAAGAGCCTCATGTGACTCATGATACTGCTGAGAACAGGAAATGACTACACGATGAAGTTTGCGTGGCTTCACACGTATGATACCAAGTCCCCCTAACGACCACACGAGCTAGTTCTGAGGATACTCAGTAATCCAACGAGCATGTACGTGACTGGATTGATTGCACTGCTGTGTGCATAGTTGATCCGACTTGCCTTTTTGTGACTGATCCATCGCACTCATTGCCGTCCAACCAAAAATAGCTCCTCATTCCACAAGGCAAAACAAAGGACGTATTTCAGCCGTGACATACAGACGAAGATGCAGCGAGTGATCCGGACTCTCACAAATGCCTACCACAGTCTCCTCGTGAGTCGGCGTGGCGCCTACTCTGTTGAGCGCGTGCTCGCCTTCAACGACTACTGTGCTCAGACGTCGACACTTCGTGCGCTCGTGGTCTGCCTTTCGTTCCCAATTCCACCGCTGCTGTTGATCATCTTGATCGAAGCTCCGCCACTTCAAGACCCGCTTGTGGGTTTGACACGCAGCTACACGTTCTGGCTGCGCGTGGTCGTCTCCGTGACTGTCATCATTGGATGCTTTCTCCAGATGGCCGTCCAAGGAACGCCAGAGCTCGTTCTGACCACATCCAGGAAGATCGGCATCGTCGCTGTCTCCACGGG
>JAADXB010000465.1:0-13259 GCA_023337495.1 Pythium diclinum | reverse complement strand
TTGTATCGTGGTTTGAACAGGAACTCCCCGAGGGTCACGTGTGTCGTGGGCTGCGCGTCATCAAGACGAGCCCGTTCGTACAAGTCGCGTCGGCAGAGAAGACCAAGCGCACGTTCTTCCACGCCAGCAGCGGCCCGCAGCGTATCCAACTGAGCAAGTTTAAGCTGCCGCGGCGTCGCGAGTCGGTGGTCGAGGAGGACGCTTCTGCCGCCGTCCAGACGTCTCCAAAGCCCGCGACGACGGCTCCAGCCTCCAGCCCAACGGCGTCAAAGGATGCCAGTGGTATCGCGGCTGTGCTGAGCCAATTGGCAGCAATGCAGACGCTGATGGTGTCGCGATTCGACCAGTTGGAGCGTCGCCTCGACGACGTGAGCTCTCGGCTCGAGCGACTTGAAGTCGCAGGGAAACAAGACCATCACTCTTCAGCAGAGTGATTGTCTGATGATGCAGGGGTAAACGGGTTTGGTGAGCCACTTCATCAGACAGAACCCGACCCAGATAAGATTCGAGTTCAAAAAGATCGCAATTCGCACCCAACGCGACACCATCATGAACGGACGTGTGTCGATGGATGGCATGCTTGCGCATGGCTGTGTGTGCTTCGAACGTATGTGTGACAAGGTCTGTTGGGTTGGCTCTGGGTTTCTCTGATCATCAGCTGCGACGTCCACCGTGCGATTGCTACGATCCGAATCGGATAGACCCGTGGCGTGAGCCTCGCCAAACGCACAATCAGTCCAGAACAACTGATCAATTCAAAATTGAATCGCAGACCACCAGAATCTCCGGCATTCCTGGAACGGTGTGCGGCTTGTCTTGACCCAGTCTCAAACTCAACAGATCAAGAAGAAACCAACGCTACCACCATGGCCCGCTCCCGTAACTCGAGCCCTCGCCGCGCCGCTCCAGCGCCAGCGCGCCCTGCGCCAGCCCGCCAGGCCCCTCCTCCGGCCCAGCGCCAGGCTGCGCCAGCTCCAGCTCCAATGCAGCAGAGCAGCGGTGGCGGTATGATGGGCGGCCTCATGGGCACCGTCGCTTCGGGCATGGCCTTTGGCACGGGCAGCGCCATCGCGCACCGTGCTGTCGGCGCCGTCGCCAACTCGTTCGGCGGCTCGGACGCTCCTGCCCAGGAGGCTGCTGCTCCTGCTTCGGAGTACGCTGCTGCCCCACCAGCTCAGGACATGTGCGCCAACAACCAGAAGTCGTTCTTCGACTGCCTCAACGCGAACCGCAACGACATCAGCTCGTGCCAGTTCTACTTGGACCAGTTCAACCAGTGCAAGCAGCAGAGCCAGAGCGCCTACCAGTAAGCGCATGACATGCTGGTCGCCTTGCGAAGAACGCTGCACCTCCATCTCTGAAAGAACTGTACTACAACTACGCAATACCGCCGGCCATGGCGGCGTGTGATTGATGCGCATCTTTTGAAGATCGGAAAGAACCTAGAATACGTGCACCTTATCTAATCACATCACTGCTTGCTTCATTTCCGTCTCAATCAATTGTCCACCCATGTTGATGTTGATCGCAGCAATCCGGTGATGGAGGGAGCCCACTCCGAGGGACCGTTCGCAGCGATTGCCTTGCGGTGCATTTGGCCAGTGAAGGTGCGCGTCGCGACAGTGAAGGTCTCTCGCTCATTTTAACTTCGCAACTGCCCGCGTGCCTTTGCATGACGCCCATGCAGCCGCTCCAACACAGCAGCCTTTGTCACGACACGCGTTCTCAACCCCACCCCATCATGATCTCCAGTCGAAGGAATCTTTGGTGTTTCTACCAGATTGAACTGTTTATGACATGCCTAAACAAAAGATTTTGGCCAATCCGTGTTTTTATGCACCCAGATTTATTTCGATCCGCTGGTGGAGGAGGGTGCGAAAAGTTTCCCCTAAAACCGCGTGTTTTGGTCTTTGTCAGTTTTGGAGGAACAGAAAGGAACAGGGATAGACCGAGCCCGAGCCCTTTTGGTCTCCTCCGTCGCCATTTCTGAGCAGAACAGCCCGTCGAAAAACCTCAGATGGAACCTTGAACCTCGCCTTAAGCTTGGTGTTTGTATGGTGGCCCCATCAGTTGGGAAGCGGATCTTGGGTCTGTGGCTGGCTGTGGCTCAGGTCCACTCGTTTGGCTACTGGAGCCGTGGGGTTTTTTGGCCGCACCCTTGGCTCGCGCTGTGCCCACCCGTTCCCAGGCTCGCCTGCGGGGCCATGGCCACGGCGGAAGCCAAAGCTTCAAGCCACACATTCTTCCTTTTTCTTGGTTTACAAGCGCAAGCTCGACCCCAAGGAAAAAAAAAGCTCGTTGTCTCGGTTGAATAATCTGCATCTCGCACCTCGTCTTCGCTTCCGCGAAAACAACAAGATCCAGCAACCATGGTGCGTCTAACCTCGCCGATCTTTAGACTGGGCGCGCATGTCTCCAAGCTTCGAGGTGACGCTCTGGATGGAGCTCCTCGAAGTTTTTAGACCAGGCGCGCTCGTCTCAACATGGGTTCACTGGAATCATCATGGTCTAACTGGAATATGCTTTGCATTGTCGACTCGCTAGGTGAACTTCACGACTGACCAGATGCGTGAGATCATGGACTACACCAAGAACATCCGTAACATCTCGGTGATTGCCCACGTCGACCACGGCAAGTCCACCCTGACGGACTCGCTCGTGTCCAAGGCCGGTATCATCTCGGACAAGCACGCCGGTGGTGCCCGTTTCATGGACACCCGTGCCGACGAGCAGGAGCGTGGTGTGACCATCAAGTCGACCGGTATCACCCTGTTCTTCGAGTACAAGATGGATGCTTCGGACAAGGCCACCGCCGCCACCAACGCCAAGCAGACGGACGAGGAGAAGGCCGCTGACGCCGCCGAGTCCGCCGAGAACCCTGACAAGGTCGACATCAACGAGAACTCGTTCTTGATCAACCTGATCGACTCGCCAGGTCACGTTGACTTCTCGTCGGAAGTCACGGCCGCCCTCCGTGTGACGGATGGTGCCCTCGTCGTCATCGACTGTATCGAGGGTGTGTGTGTCCAGACCGAGACCGTGCTTCGTCAGGCCATCGGTGAGCGTGTCAAGCCAGTGCTCATGGTCAACAAGGTCGACCGTGCTCTTCTTGAGCTGCAGCTCGAGCCTGAGGAGTGCTACCAGTCGTTCGCCCGTGCCATTGAGTCGGTGAACGTCATCATTGCCACCTACAACGACGAGCGTCTTGGCGACTGCCAGGTGTACCCTGACAAGGGTACCGTCGCGTTCGGTTCGGGTCTCCACCAGTGGGGTTTCACCCTGAAGAAGTTCGCCGTCATGTACTCGAAGAAGTTCGGTATTGAGGAGTCGAAGATGATGCAGAAGCTCTGGGGCGACTGGTACTTCGACGCGGACAACAAGAAGTGGACCACCAAGAACAACGCCGAGGGTACGCTCAAGCGTGCTTTCTGCCAGTTCATCATGGACCCCATCGTCAAGATGTTCGACGCGATCATGAACGACAAGAAGCAGAAGTTCGAGAAGATGATGAAGGCCGTCGGTGTCGAGCTCAAGTCGGACGAGAAGGACCTTGTCGGCAAGCCGCTGCTCAAGCGTGTCATGCAGCGCTGGCTGCCAGCCGCTGACGCCATTCTTGAGATGATTGTCGTCCACCTCCCATCGCCAATCACGGCCCAGAAGTACCGTGTCGAGACCCTGTACGACGGTCCTATGGACGATGAGTGCGCCAACGCCATCCGTAAGTGTGACGTCAACGGTCCGCTCGTCATGTACGTGTCGAAGATGGTGCCAACCTCGGACAAGGGTCGTTTCTACGCCTTCGGCCGTGTGTTCGCCGGTAAGGTCGCCACGGGCCAGAAGGTCCGCATGCTCGGCCCTAACTACGTGCCTGGCAAGAAGACCGATCTGTGGGTCAAGAACATCCAGCGTACGGTCATCATGATGGGTCGTTACGTCGAGCAGACCCCGGACATCCCAGCCGGTAACACGTGTGGTCTCGTCGGTGTCGACCAGTACCTGCTCAAGTCTGGTACCATCACCACCTCGGAGACTGGCCACACGATCCGTACCATGAAGTTCTCGGTGTCGCCTGTCGTGCGTGTCGCCGTGGAGGTCAAGCAGGCTGCTGATCTGCCAAAGCTTGTTGAGGGCATGAAGCGTCTGGCCAAGTCGGACCCGATGGTGCTCTGCTACACCGAGGAGTCGGGTGAGCACATTATCGCCGGTGCCGGTGAGCTCCACTTGGAGATTTGCTTGAAGGATCTCCAGGAGGAGTTCATGGGCTGCGAGGTCAAGATCTCGGACCCAGTCGTGACCTACCGTGAGACCATCACGGCCGAGTCGTCGAAGACGTGTCTGTCGAAGTCGCCTAACAAGCACAACCGTCTCTTCTGTGTTGGTCTGCCGCTTGGCGACGACCTCACCCAGGAGATCGACGAGGGCAAGACCGAGGTCGAGGCCCGTTACGATGTCAAGCTCCGTGCTCGTTACCTTGCCGACAACCACGGCTGGGATGTGACCGAGGCCCGTAAGATCTGGTGCTACGGCCCAGACGGCACTGGTCCTAACCTCTTCGTGGATGCCACCAAGGGTGTGTCGTACCTTGCCGAAATCAAGGAGTCGGTCGTCGGTGGTTTCCAGTGGGCCACCAAGGACGGTGTCCTCTGCGAGGAGGGTGTCCGTGGTATGCGCGTGAACCTTCTCGATGTCGTGCTCCACGCCGATGCCATCCACCGTGGTATGGGCCAGATCATGCCAACGACCCGTCGTGTCGTGTACGCGTGCCAGCTCACCGCCGCCCCTGCGCTCATGGAGCCAGTCTTCTTGGCTGACATCCAGGTGCCACAGGACGCCGTTGGTGGTTGCTACGGTGTGCTCACGCGTCGTCGTGGCCACGTGTTCCACGAGGAGCAGCGCCCGGGTACCCCGATGATGCAGCTCAAGGCGTACCTGCCTGTGAACGAGTCGTTCGGTTTCACCGCCTCGCTGCGTGAGGCCACCGCCGGTAAGGCCTTCCCACAGTGTGTGTTCGACCACTACCAGATCGTCATGGGTGACGCGCTTGACGCCACCTCGATGTCGGGTAAGCTCGTCACCGGTGTGCGTGTCCGCAAGGGTCTCCCAGCCGAAGTGCCGCCACTCGACCGTTTCTACGACAAGTTGTAAATGCGTCCGCAAGCAGCGTGTGCCGCGTGAGATGAGAGGCGCTTGCGTCTCGCGTCCTGTGCGGCTGAGCTAGTAGCAGC
This sequence comes from Pythium diclinum, assembly GCA_023337495.1. Lineage (NCBI taxonomy): Eukaryota > Oomycota > Peronosporomycetes > Pythiales > Pythiaceae > Pythium > Pythium diclinum. The sequence goes on along the minus strand of JAADXB010000465.1, from coordinate 8,034 downwards.
GTTTCTTTTGCAGCAGCAGTTTACATTAACATCCGTAGTACATTGGGCATTCACCTTTCAACTCGTGCTTGATTGTTTGTGTCGTTGTTTGTCTAATGCTACCATTCTACAGGCAGAGTGTACACGCCGTCTTGTGCGAGTCCGAAGAACCGATCAATGCGAAGTGCGTGGCCCTGAGCCGCTTGCAGGATCACTGCCGTCGAGCCGTCACTACTGGTGTTGTTGTTGTCGCTGTTGGAGGCGAAGAGCAGCAGCTTGGAGCACGCGCGGTTGACTCGCTCCAGAGGAAGCCCTTCAGCGTACGTCAGTGATCGCAGCCCAAGCACGGCAACGCACTGGTCCGACAGCAACTCGAACTGGCTGCGTCTGGTGGCGAACGCGTCCACTTGGTCTCGGATGCGCGATCTGTTGGCGTCCACAAACTCGAGCACGACAGGCGCGGCTGTGCAGCTCGGTGCTTGGACGCGGCCGTCATCCAGGATCACACACTGCCGCGCCGAGTCCTCCACGACAATCGTGATCTTCTCCATCACGTGGTGCTGTCCGCCGTGCGTGTCGATGCGGTGCGGGTCGTCCATGAAGGCGTCGGCAGTCGCCGCGATGTCTTGAAGAAACCCACGGAACGCCAGCGCCGAGCACGTTCTGCCTCGTACGATGGACACACTTCCGCCCAGCGCCTGCTCAGCGTTGCGCTGCATGAGCTCTAGGCCCTGGCGGGCAGCGTGGATGTACTGCAGCATCTCGCTGTCCACTTTCTCCAGCACTTCGACCCACTGCAGCGGCACGTCGGCGACGTTGAGCACGACCGTGTACTCGTTGAAGTAGTCGATGTCCGACGCATCCGCACACATATCCACACGCACACCACGCAGGAAGTCGGCTCTGTTGGCGCTCTGGAGCTTGCGAAGCGTCTGTAGCAGGCTCATGAGCGTCGCGTTCAGCGGCAGCGACGCCCAGCCACACGACGTCGCGACTTCGTGCAGACCGAACTCCCGCACGAGCGTGCGCTTGACCGACTCGATGGACTGCCACGCGTGGAGCAGCTGCTTCTGCTTGAGCAGCGTCGCTGGCTCTTGCATGTACGCGAAGAACTCTGGCAGCGTCATGATGGAGCGCTTGCGGCGACGGCTGTGCTGGTACTGGGCAAAGTGCTCATTGAATCCGTAGTCCATTCCTCCATTGCTGGACGAGCGGTGGTGGTCGTAGTCCCACGACTCACTCTCTCGTGATGATGCCGACGCACTTGAGCTGCTCGTTGTAGAAGTCACTTGCTCGTTTGCCGTGGCCGTGACCTCGACGCCGCATTCTCGAAGGATACGTTGCATGCTATCCTCGATGTTGGTCGCCAGATCCAGTCGGAACCGTTTCAGCTCCACGTCCTTGCCTGCGCTAGACGCCTTTGTCGTCGGTACGTAGGCGCTGAAGAAGACGCGCTTCCTGCCAGAGCTCCAGTCGCTCTGGTAGCTGCGCTGTTCGTCCATGAACTGGTTCAGAAGCTGGATGGACTGCAAGTTCTCATCATGGACCTGCACCAAACACAGTCAGTTCTGAGCGTCCACATCCCAGAGTTAACCAGAAGATGTATCGATAACGCACCTTGGGGATTGTGTGGAAGTGGTCTGGATGCACACGCAGCAGGAACTGCTTGAACGTCGTCGAGCGGCGCACCGCCTTCGCGCCGACTCCTGCCATGACGAATGGAGCTTTGAGCAAGCTGCTCATCATCATGTCACTATCTGAGGCCACCTCGTTGGAATGCCTGTCAAATAAATACCGGTTCAGTACCGATATCCTTTGATGTTTGCGCAGATGGTGACGCTGCGTCGTCCTTCGTTGGTGTTGTTGAACCCTGGTTGATGTCGGGTGCCTTATGTGGGCCACATGAGATGGGCCATCTATTTGTGTCCTACAGTTCCACATTTTGAGGTAGGACCCCGTTGTGGAACACTCCACTTGCACCTTCGGAACTCGTGCGGGCCGCTGACGATAGACGGTCGTGTTCCCGAGTGCCTGTGTGGTGGTCCGCTCACTCATTCGCACACGCACCGCCGGCCGAGTCAGACGAGAAACCCCCTAGAAGACATGCTCTCCATCGCCAAGACCACGCAGAGACTCGCGGCCAACAGCGGCTCCCGCGCGCTGGCCACCGCCGCCGCCGGTGACCTCAAGCTCAAGACCAGCAAGCCGAAGGTGCGTCTATAGTCTAACCGCTCGATCGTTAGACGCAATGTGGGACACCCGACTGATTGATGGAGTGTTGTGTTTGATAATGGACAACCACAGAACATCAAGTACTTCAAGATCTACCGTTGGGACCCAGAGAACAAGGGCAAGCCGTACGAGGTCACCTACCCAGTCGACCTGGACGAGTACGTTCATCAAAGCGATTGATTGATCTTCGCCTCCATCAATGATGGATGATTCTGAAGTGTCTTCCCCCCCCTCAACTGACTGGTTGGCTAACTGATTGATGTTCTTGGCGAATGTAGATGTGGACCGATGGTGCTCGATGCGCTGCTCAAGATCAAGAACGAGCAGGACCCTACGCTCTCGCTGCGCCGCTCGTGCCGTGAGGGCATTTGCGGCTCGTGCGCCATGAACATTGACGGCGGCAACACGCTCGCGTGTCTGAGCCCGATCAAGAAGAACAAGGACGTGACCAAGATCTACCCGCTGCCGCACATGTACGTCGTGCGCGACCTCATCCCGGACATGAACAACTTCTACGACCAGTACAAGTCGATCCAGCCATGGCTGCAGTCGGACGAGGTCAAGGCCGCCGACGTCGAGCACTTGCAGAGCAAGGAGGACCGCAAGAAGCTCGACGGCATGTACGAGTGCATCCTGTGCGCGTGCTGCAGCACCTCGTGCCCGAGCTACTGGTGGAACCCGGACAAGTACCTCGGCCCTGCCGTGCTCATGCAGGCGTTCCGTTGGATCGAGGACTCGCGTGACACGCAGACCGAGGAGCGTCTCCGTGCGCTGGATGACTCGTTCAAGCTGTACAAGTGCCACACGATCATGAACTGCACCAAGACCTGCCCGAAGGGTCTCAACCCAGCCCGTGCCATCGGCAAGATCAAGAAGCGTCTCGCTGCCCTCCACTAAACAGTGGCAAAGGGAGGGAGAGTGCTGAAGGAAGCTTCTCGCTGAGGAGAAGGACTGTGAAGGAAAGTGAAGGAGATGCATGAGAGGAGAGGAGAGGAGGGATAGAATCAAATGCCGTCGGGACACAACAGAGGCTGAAGCCAGCCCCTGCCGTTACGGCGTCATTTTGGATGAAAAATCGAAACCAAAAACAACACACAATTGATCAAACACAGCTCTTGATAGTAATGTCTTCACTCTATGACTTGGTCTCACATTAAATAGGCCACTAGCTCGGCCTGACAACACCACTCCGTCGATTGGTCGACTCGACTGACTATGCGTACGCACTCACACGCTCGTTCATGAAGGCTGGCCCACGGCGGAGCTTCAGCAGCATCGTCTTGGAGCTCGTCTTCAGAAAGTTGACGGTCTTCTTCACGCCCATCGTGGAACAGTTGCGGCCGTTGATCTCCACGATCATGTCGCCGATGCAAACGTGTTTCAGCACGTCGCAGCACGGCTCCTTGCACACGTCCACGACGAGTGGGAACGTGCCCTTGGCGACACGAACTTCACGAAGCTGCAACCCGACGCTTCGGCCTTCCTTCCACTTCACCAAGTACGTCGAACTATCAGGGGTGTCGACAAGACTTGGCTTCGGCTTGCTTCGACCGCGGACTTGCACGTTCGTGTTGACGGCATTAGGAGCCGCCAACGGCACCGTTTGGGAATTGTCTTCCGTGATCGCAGGCAGCTTCACCAGGGGACGTGAGTTCTTGGCCTTCTTTCGATACTTGGCGAGGCTGGCATTGAGCGCCGCCTTGTTGGGCTTGGTCGGTGAGGAAATACTACCTCGACTCTTTGGGTCGGACCCAAGCATCTCGTTGTTGTCCAGATCGCCCGAGATATCGGGATCGTCTTGTTCAATCGATATCGAGTCAAGTGGTTCGCCCTCATCGGATTCCGATTCGCTGCTCGTCTGGGAGGAAGAGTCGTCGGAGTCGTCGTCATTCTCGTCTTCGTTCTGATCACGACCAGCCTTATCCGAAACAGGAAGGCCCTCATCGACGTCCACTTGGCTCTGCGATCCTGAAGCAGGCGCGTGCATTTTCACGCTAGGTCTGGATTCAGATTCATCGACAGCAATGGCTAAGACAGCTTCCACGACCTCCGTAGCCTCGACGGCGGTCCCATCAGACAATCTTCCACTGTTGTCAACTGGTACTCCAATTGCGACGTTGTCATCAATTGCATGCCCGACCACTTCGACGCCGTGCTCGACGTCGTCGTCTACGCCCATTTCTTCTTCCTCGTCGTCGATCAACTCACTGGTGGAAGCCATCGGGCCATTGTCACTGCCAAGGTCGTACACGGCGCTCTGTCGCTTGTCTTGCCTCTGTTTCGGGAGCTCTGGGCGACTAGATGGGCTCGACGTCTGGGTACTTGTCGCTGGCGGTGATGGAGTGCGCTGGAGGTTTCTGTTGGGGTTACTCGGAGATGAGGCCACATCCACAGTGAGTCTGGATGGCGGTGACGGCGGAGGCTGACGAGGTTTCTTCTTTGGGCTTCCCAAGTAGACGATGTCTGGCCGAGTGGGTGGCGACTTCCCACGGAGAGTTCCATTCCCTGGACTTCGCTCCTCCTCCATTAATGAATGGGTCTCTACACTCGGCGACCGAGATTTCGTGGATGGAGAACGTTCTTGCCGAACTTGGCTGTTCTGCGGAAGTACAACGGCGCTCGGAGCTGGAAGCAGTCCTTCAACCTCTCCGTTTGCCACGTTTTCGGTCGGTGGCAGTCGCGTGGGGCGCGACATCGGTGCAGCGGCGTTGCTATTGTTTGCCAGCTTTGACTGGGACGTTGATACAGGCACGGACGGCTCAGACGTCTCTTCAGAAGATGCTGACGTGTTTCTTCCTCGCGGCGGCGGCGTTCCAGCGGGACTGATCTTCCGTCGGAAGACCAGTTTCACAGGCTTCCTCATTTGTTGTAACCGAGCGAAGAACGCATCGAACTTGTAGTCAGCGGAGCGGACGCCGTTGGCCGATAGCAGCACATCGTTGACTCGCACTAAGCGATACACGTGCGGATTCACATCCGGCGTTGACCTCGTGACGACAGGGTAGCCAGTGCCGCGCTCTTCGCCGAACAACAGACCAAGCGACCCGGTCTCCCATAGCACGTCGACGAGCTGGACGTCGTCACCGTCACTATTAAACTGGGACTTGTCGTTTGATTCGTCAAACGGCGGACTGGACGAGTCGGTCGTGTCGCTCAGATCGTCGTAGTTGAGATTTACGATCGGCGACTTCATGTCTACAAAGCGCAATCATAACCCCAGTCAGTAATTAGCATGCTTTCCTCATCCCTTCTAGCCACATAATACAACGCACCTCGTCTTGATGGTGTCGTCACGGCAGGCGTCAATGGAGGCGCGAGGGACGCCGGTGGTGGAGGTGTCTCTTTGGCTGACGATGCTCGCCAAAAAGTCCCGCGCGTGACTGGTTTCTGCGGAGGCTTCTCACTCTGCGGCAGGGAATTGGACCGGTTCACTCTGGCAGCAAGTGCTCTCGCGGCTTCTTTCATCGTGGCTCTTGCGCCGCCCATTTCGTTCGTTGACGTCGACCGCTGCTCTAGTGGCTCGCTAGTGCCAGAACTTCCAGAGTCGTCGGGTGACGGCGGTCGGCTCTTCGAAGGCCGTTCAAACCGCAGCAGGACGGGCTTCTTCATGGTCGCGAGGATCTTGAAAAAGTCGGAAAACGAATGGTCTTTCGAGCGCACGACGTTGACGAACTTGAGGATATCGCCCGGCGCGACCAGCGGCGAGATGCACGACTCAGTGGCCTTGGACACGTACGGGATGCCGTCCTTCTCCGACTCGAGGAAGATCACGCCCAGCACGCCACGTTCCCAGAGCACCTCATACTCGTTTTCTTCCAGCGGCGGCATCTTCTCGCGCACGCGGTCGGCCCACGTCGCGCGCTTCTTGTCCATCGCGCTGCTGTTGTTGGCGTTGCCGTTGGCTGCGTTGCCGCTTCCGTTGCCGTTGCTTCCTCCTGGCGTGCGAGGCGTATGCGGCGTCGACCCCGAGTGCGGGTTGGGCGTGCCAAGCGCTGAGCTGCTGGGTGGGAGGCTAGGCGCCTGGTGGGCGTGGCTGCCGTACGCGCCGCCCGTGGCCTTGGACGCGAGCTGCGAGAGCGACACGAACTTGCTCTTCTTGGCGCTCATCTGCACGCGCCGATTTCGTTGGCGATTCCAAAAAGTTGGTAAAGTTGGCGAAGCTAGTCGAAGTTGGCGATCTGTTGGACACCAGCTTGTTGGATGCTCGTGGATGGAAAATCGGCGGAGGACCTAAAACCGGATCGAGAATTAGACGCGACTTTGCAGACGTCTGGCGTCCTTTACGAGCAAGCGCCAACACGCGGGTGGGTTGGGGAATAGGGCCGCGTTTCCTTTGCCTTCCTCTCCTGGTGGTGCTTCCCCCTTCTCGCTGTTGCGTGGGTCTAATTGACGCTACGCAAGCGCCACCTCAGGGATGCACTCGACACCTTGTGCGCTGATTGCTGCGGGGAGGCAGACTCTTTTCCGATGCCTTTGTCACAAGACACTCATTTGTGCTCATGCCCCCCTTGGCAGGCGAGGAAGGTTATAACCCTACACCTATCATATGAAACCTACCCACTAAGATGTATCAGCCAATCCAGATATCACAATCGACCTTGAAACCTACCCGCTATCACTTGTAAATCCAGCTCCGTTTCAAGATTGGAAGTGGATACTTGGAAGTTGAGATTGAAAGTGGATATTTGAGACCCTGATACACACAAAGTTATAATAACCCAAACTGATTTCGAGAAAATCAGCTTGGAAGGATCGACTCCGCATGGGCCTCGCACACCAGGAGGAAGCAACGGCAACGGAAGTGGCAACGCAGCCAACGGCAACGCCAACAACAACAGCGCGATGGACAAGAAGCGCGCGACGTGGGCCGACCGCGTGCGCGAGAAGATGCCGCCGCTGGAAGAAAACGAGTATGAGGTGCTCTGGGAACGTGGCGTGCTGGGCGTGATCTTCCACGAGTCGAAGAAGGACGGCCTTCCGCACGTGTCCCAAATCACCGAGTCGTGCATCTCGCCTCAGATCGCACTGGGCGATATTTTCAAGTCTGGCGATGTCGTGCGCTCCAAAGACCACTCATTTACGACTTTTTCAAGACCCTGGCGACCATGACGAGGCCTATGCTGGTGCGGTTTGAACGGCCGTCAAAGAGCCGACTGCCATCGCTTGAGCCTCGGTCAGTTGTGGCAACAGTGACCCCTTGGAGCAGCGATCGACACTTCAAAATTTGAAGTTTAGTCAAATTGCCCGGAAAGGTTCCATCAGCGGCAATGGTGTGGTATGATATGGGGATTGATGCACCGCCTCAACCAAAGTCGACCAACCATGTATCTATCACTGCTTATGTGACGATGTCGTGCGTTCTGGAAGTGAATACTAGAGTCGTGAGTGCCACAGTTTGTCCGAACGTAAATCGGGCGAAGTTTTCAGAAAAACAGTTAGACGCACTGTCACAATCCATGCTCAAGCACCCCACGACACAGGTGGGCGCGAAAGAATGCTGGAAGTGGGAGCATGCAGCATACTACGTAGTACACTGTAGTTTCCTTCCTCGTGTGTCTACTCTACGTACCGGTACTTCGAAGTCCACAATGTCGGTCTGCATCCCTGGGTCATGCCGACCTTCCATACATCAGGCTGAGATGTGACCAAACCTTTTTCAAGTAGAAGTATGCACCTATATCGTTATATACAGGTTTTTCTTCCATTGATCTGCCCAGCAACTCTCCAGGAAACGTCTTATCAGCATGCCGAGCATTCAGCACAGCACTCGCGCGTCGCCTTCTTTCCATATTCCCGTGACACTTGCCGCCACTGGACTGACGG
>JAADXB010000464.1:0-13276 GCA_023337495.1 Pythium diclinum | reverse complement strand
GGGACGCCCTTTCCCAGCATGTAGCACGCGCCCAAGTCAAACTGCGCGAGTGCGTGGCCGCTTTCCGCCGCACGACGGAAGTGAGACGCCGCCTTCTCTGCATCCGGAGGAGCTCCACGCCCGTGGAGGTACGCGTTGCCCAGCGCACGGTGGGCGTCGGCCATTCCCTTCTTAGCTGCAGTAGTGAAGAACTCGATGGCCTTAGTCTCGTCCTGAGGGACGTGGACGCCGTACGCGTACATGTACCCGAGATCGTAACTCGCCGCCATGTGGCCTTTCTCAGCGGCATGCGACCAGTACTGGAACGCACGCTCGAGATCTTGCTCGGTCTGGGAGCTGCCGTGGAAGTAGAGCTTGCCCACTTCGTGGCAACTGCCTTCGTGGCCGGCGTCGGCGGCCTTTCGCAGGAACTCGACCGCGAGCTTCTCGTTTGGAGGGATCTCGGCGTGGCCCAGAAGATACAGATTCCCCAGAGCACTCAGCGCCTTGACGTGGCCTTTCTCGGCGGCGTTTGTCCAGTGGAGAACGGCGTACTGGACAGAGGCATTCGTGGCTTTGCCCAGCAGATGCTGCACGCCTAAAGAGAACTCGGCGTCGGCGTCACGTGGAGACGCCGTGGAAAACGCGACGCGACGCAGTGGAGATGAAGGCGTTGGCGTCCACTGCGTACGCTGCAGGAAGCGCTGCGTGGACTGAATGCGCGTGCGCTGGAGGCGGCGCAATGCCGTCAATGCTGTGGTCGCCATTTCGTATTGTCGGTGGATCTTCTCGGAAGCTCTTTTGATTTGATTGACGGTTGGGAAGGGCAAATGGCAATCAAACGTTTGATTGACTACGTAAATAACGTGAGTGATGTACGGTATTTTTGGAACGGTTCGCTGTATTTACGGTAAACGGTTGAGGAAACAAGCCACACCATCACCAAGCATCGAGGACGCAGGCGCCGATGACCAAGCCGCGCGACATCCTCAAGGTGCGTACGCGGCGCTTCTGATGGAGAGAGATCTCCATGAGTAGCGAGGATCACAGCGTGAGTGATTGATGTTACTTTATGCTCGTGGTTTCTTGTGGATGCAGGGAAAAGTCAAGCGCCTTCTGCGCGAGCAGGAAGACATGGGGCAGCTCTGCGACCCCGCTGTAGACAATTGCGGTGTGTGTTTGATCAAGTGGAGAACATTGATGTTGCGAACCACGACTAATTGATGTTCATATGTAGTGTCAGCGCTCGAAGCGTTCGTCCACGACATCGGCCGCCGCCTCAAGAGCCAAGCGGAGACGTCCGGAGTGCCAGTGATCACCCCCATCGAGCTGTGAGTCCGTCCGTCCATCAGTTCTGTCTGATTGATGTTTGCGAAAATCAGAGACTGATGTTTGCCTTTCTCTACAGAAAACGCAGCGTTCTCGCAAGTCCAGACCTCGCTTTCCTCCACAACAAAGTCCAAGCGATCGACGAGAACGACGCCAAGTACCACAAACCGCTGAGCACGCGGAAACGGAAAGCTGAGCCCAATACTGCAGCCGAGTCAAAAGCCAAGAAGCCACAGAGTACCAAGTCCAAACGAAAAGCTACAACAGGCGATAGTGATAGTACTACGGCTCCAGCTAAAGAGACTGAGACCAAGGCAGCGAGGAAACCACGGGCAACAGCGACAGCAACAGCGACAACAAAAGCAACAGCTACAACAACAGTGGAGACGCCCAAGGCGGTGGAGATCGAAGAGGACGACAACTACGACAGTAGCGACAGTGACTGATTGATTGATGTTGTTGTGGTCGAGGATTGATTTTAATTCGGTCTCATAAAGCGGAAGTGGGCGGATGGGTCTACTGTGGCCCCGATCCTCCTTACAGTCCTTCTAGCAGGCTCTGCCACGTCGGGCCAAGCAGCGAGTCACGCGACGACGTTCTCCGGATAGCGGAGCCACTGCCAAAGACAGTGGATCCTTCAGAGCTGTCGCCGTTCGACGCTGAGAAGAAGTACTTGTGCATACGCGCGACGACGTCGTCAGCAGACTTTTGCTGAAGCACAAAGGACAAGTTGAGGTCCTCAGCCGACGCACTGAGCAGCAGCACGTCGTAGCCTTCCAGCACGTTGAACGTTTGGCCCAGTTCCGACAGCGACTTGCGCAGGCGGCGGCCCACGATCGACACAACGGAGCAGGACTCAAAGACCTGGACCTTGGAGTGGGTGTCCAGTTCCTGGAGAAGGCCCTTGAACGGAGAACCTTCGAGACCTCCTGGGATGTGGTCCAGCGTGACTGTCACGGAGAATTGCGAGGTCGCGATCAAGTCGACGGAGATGCCAAACTTCTCAAATGGAGCGAAGACCTTGGACAGGAAACCCGACGTACCACACATATCGAACGCCGTGATACTCAGCGTCGTCATATTCGCACGACGCACGACCGCCAGGATCTTGGGGCTGCTCGTGTCCTCTTCCTCTGACGGCTGGATGATCGTCTTCTCACCCGTCGGGTCGTTCGTGTTGCGGATCTCCACTGGGATCTTCGCGAACTGAGCTGGCTCAATGCATCGCGGGTGGAGCACCTTCGCGCCCATGGCCGCGAGCTCCTGGGCCTCACGATAGTCGAGGGTCTTGATCAGTCGCGCGTCCGGCACGTAGCGTGGGTCACTCGTGAACATACCGTGGACATCCGTCCAGATCTCGTACTTCTTGGCACTCAACATCGCGGCGAAGAGCGAGCCCGACGTGTCACTGCCACCACGGCCGAGCACGCACGTCGCGCCTTCCTTCGTGCTGCCGATGAAACCCTGCGTCAGCACCACGCGCTTGCCCTGGCTCGCACCGACAGCAGCGACCACGTCCTGACGAGGAAGCACTTCCGCCTGCAAGTAGCGGTCTTCTTCGGACTTGGCCGATGCAGATTCACTGATAATGAGCTGACGAGCATCCACTCGCTGCACACTGTCGAGTCCATAATGGGCCATGATGACCACACCGAGATGCGTCGAGAGCAGCTCGCCAAACGCCAGCACACGCGCCTGGATACGAGGCGACGCCTCCTCCGTGAGCTTGACGCCCTCCAGGATACGCACCAGGTTCTTGAACTCAAGCAGCAGCGGGTGAAGAGCCTGTGGGATGGTCGGGTCGATAGCACCGAGTGTCGAGAAGCTGTCGTCGCCCAAGACCGAGCGCAGCCACTTGTCCTGCCACCGATCAAGCTGGTCGATGCTGCTCACGCCGTCGATCTCTGGGAACAATCCGACTTCGTACGCCAGCGAGAAGTGCTGCAGCACGATGCTCTTGACCAACTCCACGTGGCTGGGCGCGCCGATCTGGTGCTGGTGGTGGCTCGCCTGCGCGATGGCGTTCGTGAGCTTGTTGGTGACCTGCGTCATGGCCGAGATGGTCACCCACACGTGCGTGTTGCCGCTTGCATCGCTCTCCAGATGCGTGCGGATCTGGTCGCAGATGCAGCGCCAGCGCTGCGCAGTCGACACGCTCGTGCCGCCGAACTTGAGCACAATCCAGTCCGCCATGGTGTTCGTCTAAGATGGTCGATTGGTGAATGGAGCTGCTGGAGCCACTGGTGCTGAGGAGCCGTCAGCAAAATGAAGGTGATGAGATGGAAGGAGGAGGAGGACGGCGACGAGCTCTGAGTCTGGCGTGGCAGTCACAGCGTCCCAGTGGTGTGGTGTGTGCGTGGTGCAGCAAGCGGGGCGTGCGTCCGACTCGACAGGTCTGTGCTTTGGCCGTTCGCGCAAATGGCTTGCCAGCCAGGAGAAAGTGCGACGATTCGCAATCGGACTCAGACTCAGGTACAAACTAGACTCAGGTAACGGTGGTCGTTGTGACATGTCACTCTATTGAAGCACTGACGTCAGCGACGATGTTCCTAACTGTTATGAGCATTTTGGGATTGGAACAAGATGGCTACACTTCTTTCTGAATGAGGGGCTCGCATTTTGGAGCGGGAGGACTCACGTGATGTGAGTCACGTCGGGACTGGACTGCTGAGCGTGGCGATGGGCTTGCTTGCTTGCTTGCTTGTGGCTTCTTTTTCTAGAATGGGTCGGTCTTCCGTGGACTTGTTTATGGGGCTTGGCTTGCGTGCGGTCTCCAATATGGCATTTTTTTTCTCTCGTCTCACGCACTTTCTGGCGGATGTTGGATTCTTCGACTTCTACAGGCTGCGGACTTCAAGTTGCAGATTCACTAGACGCGCTGGCGCTTCTCCTCGACGACCTGGGCACCGAAGATGTCCAGCATGAGGAAGTCTCGCACGATGGGCACGTGGCAGACGACGTTGGGGTTGTGCGAGAGCAGACCGTGGAGTGACGACTCCAGCTTGTTGCGCCGCTCCTCTAATGCGGTCGTCTGCGTCACGCGGAACCACGTCTTTGGCGGGAGCTCCCACTGGAAGGAGCTCTTCTGGTTGCCTGCTTCCTCGTCTAGTAGTTTTGCCTCGTCCTCACTGGTCGCCTGAAGCTTCTCTCTGAGCTGCTGGTACTGGGACGAGCTAAAGTACTCATCCAGCGAGTTGGCAAAGGCGACGAACTCGGAGAAGCGTCGCTCGACCTGGAACTGCCTCTGCGAGTCACCAGCCATTGTGACGCGTACGCTGTACGTCGTGTATCCCTCCCTTGTTTCGCGATACGCTGGGATGCGAACCGTGAACGCTCTCATGTCCTCCCACGCCGTCACCTTGGACGTCATGGAGCGTTCCGCCGCTCGTGCTGGCATCACAAACTCCGTACAGAAGTCTGGGATCATAGCCTGGCACACAATCACCAGCTCATCGTCTTCATCAAAGTCTTCCTCTTCTCCGTCCGTGTCTCCGTCCTCGTCGAATCTCCGGTTCGACAGCACTGCCGCCGCTTCAACCGGCGCAGCGGCTCGTACGCTTGAGGCAGTGTTCGCCTCGTCGCCGCTGCTTGAATCCGTCGGCGTGTCCGCGCCGTTATCGCACTGCGGAAGCCTTTCTCGTGACGAATTTCCGTCCAGCATGAGCTCGGCGGACAGCGCCTTGGCGCTCGTGCGCTGCGCCTTCTTGCGCTTGTTGCGCGCGCGCTTGCTGCTCACGATCGTACGCTTGTCCATCGTCATACTGGCGTGGGTACTGGGCTTCTGCTTGGCTTGCTTGGGGGGTCTTCGGGCTCTTGGATTATGATGAATGTGGCGTCGGAGAGAGCAGCACACGTCGGATGAGTTCACCGTCGGCACAGAAAGGCAGTACCGCCGGTTTTAGGAGAAAACGTTGAAGATGCGGTCCGCCGGCCGCAGAATTGTTCTTCGCGGGAACAGGTTGCCGGACATCCAAACTGGGGGAAAAAACCTCATCCGCCATCGAGAACAATTTGGGATCCATGCGGAAGATGATTGGGGGAATCTCGTGCGTCAGGCAGCCTGCGTCACCATCTCAGCAACGTCGCAAAATCGCAAAACGCCGACTCGGAGTGAATGCGATGCGATGCGTACGGACGACGCGGATTGTCTGTTCAGTCGCCCGCCACCTACCCAAAGATACATCTTCCGCTGTGGTTGACCAGCATGCCACGTACAGAACGAAAAGGTGCGGTCGAGATAAATAACCGGAAATAACGGAAAAGAAAAGAAACGGTTCCATGCTCCCAGAACAGTGCTTTCGTCCGCGGACTTGAAGTGCCGCTGTCGGTGGCTTCGGAAGACGCTGACGCTCTCTCTGGCGGATTTCGTTTCCATTCTCTGCGGGACGGTGCAGAAGATTACGGTGTCGGGGTGGCTTGCATGTGTGACGACGTAGCGAGAGGATGGATGCACAATGATTTCCGGTCTTTCGCCCACAGATCCTTTTTCTAGGTACAAGATGGACTCGAAGGCACCCTTCACTTTGTGGCAGTCGTCCACCATGCTTTTCCGTGTGGTGCTCTCTGTGAAGATCATTTTTTCCTTTGTTATCTTCCAGTTTGAATCTTCTCCGTTTTCTTCGGTCAGTTGGCGCCAGCTGAGAGGGCGCCCGCCTTGCTGCAGTTGGTTGTTCCGGTTCCGAACCCAGAACCAAAAATTGCGATCAGCCAGTTGAATGATATCCCATCTTCCAAAAACACGTTTACGCGGAATGCAGGTCGAAGTGTTTTGGTTTTACACCTGAGACTGTAGCCATGTGACCGACCTCATTCTCCTCGAATCTCCAAGATTCTGTACATTTCTCACTCTCTACTGCTCGCCGCTGAGCCCCCACGGCGCCATCGTCACCAGCTCCTCTGCGGCAGTCGGGTGGATCGCCACGCAGTTGTCGAAGTCGGCCTTCGTCGCGCCCATCTTGACCGCCACGCCAAAGCCCTGGAGAATCTCGTCGGCGGCCATGCCGATGATGTGGACGCCCACGACCATCTCGTCCTCGCCCACACACACGAGCTTCATCGCGGTCATCGGCTTGGACTTCTGCTGGCCGTCGTCGCCGAACTCGTTGATGATACCGTAGTGCATGTTCACGAAGCGGCTCGAGTAGACCTTGACCTTGTCATCGCCAAACTTGGAGCGAGCATCGGCCTCCGTGAGCCCGACGGTTCCGATCGGCGGGTGGCTGAACACAACGGTCGGGATGTCTTCGTAGGAGACCTTGGCATCCTCCATGCCGCCGAAGAGACGATCCGACAGGCGACGGCCTGCCGCGATCGCCACTGGCGTGAGAGCTGGCGTGCCACACACGTCACCGACGGCGAAGATGTTCTTCTTCGCAGTTGTTCGTTGGTACTCGTCGATCTTGATGAAGCCGTGCTCGTTGGTCTCGACACCAGCAGCCTCGAGGTTCAAGCTGTCGGTGAGCGGGACGCGGCCGGCAGCATAAACCACAGTATCGAACCCGCTGTGCTCACTACCGTCCTCGAGCACGAGCGTCTTCGTACCATCCGTGTTCTTCACGACCTTGGACACCAGGCTACGCGGACGCAGCTTCACACCGTCCTTCTCCATGGCATCGTGAAGAGTCGAACGAATGAGCTCGTCGAAGCCACGCAGAACTCCATCTTTGCGGCAGAAAATCGTCGTGTCGGAACCAAGACCGTGGAGCACACCGGCAAGTTCCACGGCAATGTACCCAGCACCGACAACAGCGACCTTCTTAGGCAGCTCTTCCAACTCGAAGAAGCCGTCAGAGTCGATGCAGTGCTCCTTTCCTACAGCAGCACAATTATGAACCGTTAGACAAGCCTCCACATCCTCGCAGACACACGTAACAATGACTTACCTGGGATATCTGGGATCAAAGGCTTGCCACCCACAGCGATCAGCACGTTCTTAGCCACGATCTCCTTGCCGTCGACCTCGACGTTGCCGTTGCTGTTGAACTTGGCCGTGCCCGTGAAGAGATCGACCTTCGAGTTGTCCAGGTTGCTATCATATCATCCAATCCACTCAGTCACATGGCCCTTAATCATTTGCATTGTGTCGGTGCTACTTACCGTCCGTAGATGCCGTTGAGACGCAGCACGTACGCGTCGCGGCGTTCCTTGAGCTTCTTCCAGTGGAACTGGGTCTCGTCGATGAGGTGGCCGCCGGTCTTGGACTCAAAGCCGTAGTGGTACAGATCGCGGTGCAGCGTGTGCGCCATGTTCGCAGCCAAGTACATGATCTTCTTGGGCACGCAGCCAACGTTCACGCACGTGCCGCCCAGACGCGCCTGCTCCACGACGGCGACGCGCGTGTTGCCGTACGTCGCGGCGCGGCGCGAGCTCGCCATGCCGCCGCTACCGGCGCCGATCACGAGGTAGTCATACTCTGCATCACTAGCAGTCGCTAGCGTACGCGCAGTCGTCGTAGAGCGCAGGGCGCCAGCCACGCGGTCACGAGCCACACGAGATAGCATCTTCGAAGCTCTTTATCTGTCGAGTTCGATAGTCGGATTTGATTGCGATCCATTTCAGGATCTGGTTGTCTATTTATGTGAATACCGTAGGTTAATATGACTAATGGAGGGTTTGATGGAATCTACATGGCTATTTTCGTAATAAATAGTTTGAGTCGAGGAGCGCATTGGGGTGTTGGGCGGATGCCCCCAATGCGACCGACTCCACACGACCACGGCCTCAATATGCTTAGTGGCTCCTACTCGTTCACTCTACCTACACTTTCCTACTTGCTTACTCTTACCCGTATCTATACACAAACCCATTCATTCACACAGCCAACGCTGTCTCCTTGCCCTTGTCCGAATCCGTGCGGGTCAATGGAGACGACTGACGGTCTCCATTCTTCTTCGGTGCCAAAGGCACAGTGGCCAGCGAGGACGACGACGCCGACGACGTGAGACTGCCAGAGCTCGACTGGCGAGACAGAGGCTGACGAGGCGTACTGGCGGCTGACAGGCTGAACGGTGGAGGCACACCAGCCAGAGCAGCGGCCTGGATCGTAGCCTGCTGAGTGTAGAAGGCGGCAAAGCCAGCAGCAGCGACACTCAGCAAGTACGCTGGCAGACCCGAGTCACCCTGGCCTCCTGTCTCGCCTGAAGCTGCGGAGTTGTTGGCGACGGTCGCCCAGTTCAATGCTTGCATGTGGAGATGCAGCTCACGCTCCATCTCACCAAGCACGATCGCACGAGCTTCCGAACGAAGATCTTCCAAGCTGCGAAGTCGCGTCTTCTTCTGCATGTGCTGGATGAGATCTTGGCCAGCCGCAGTCGTCACTCGCTTCTCCACGCGAGCCTTTACCTCCGCACGAAATGGCGGTGACGTCTGCTCAAGATACAGAGCCAACGACACGCCAAAGTGAGGGAACGAGCCGATCATGCCCATGGGGTTGGATGCCGTCGGGAGCGGGTTTGGCTGGATAGGCTTGAAGGCTGACCCCGACGGAGGAGCTGGCTTGAGCGTTGGCGACTTGAACAAAGGCTGCGGTGCGATCAAGATCGGACCTCCGAGAGGAGATGACATCGGCATCGGCATCGCCATTGGCGGCATCGTCATCGGCATCAACTGCGGTGACGGCGTGGCCTTGAGCTGCGGCGAGAGCGGCGGCCGTGCCTTCAACGCGTTGTGCGCACGGTCGATCTCATGCATCTTCGAACACAGTGCACACGTCGGCTCCTTCGATTCCTCAGCCTCGGCCGAGATGTTCGCCTGCTTACAGGTGGCGTGGTGTAGCAGCATTGCCTTGGCATCGTTACACGGGTCTCGACACTTTCCAAGAGGCGCATCGCATCCACGACAGTGGCGAACGACCCGACGCATGACATCACAGCCAGCGATGGAGCAGCTTGCGTCGACACACTTCGACGAATGGATCAGCAACCACAGTGATCCGGCAGTCTCGCCCGCCTTCTCTCGCGAGAACTGAGGGGACTCATCAAGATACTTGCGCTCCTCGTCTAGGAGGTTCACCGA
The DNA here is from genome assembly GCA_023337495.1 of Pythium diclinum. NCBI lineage: Eukaryota > Oomycota > Peronosporomycetes > Pythiales > Pythiaceae > Pythium > Pythium diclinum. The sequence goes on along the minus strand of JAADXB010000464.1, from coordinate 3,955 downwards.
GCTTGACGACTTCTCCAGTACTCGCTGGATTCGGTCACGAATCGTAGGGATGGGCGTCTCTTCACTGGGTGGCAGCACAGCTGGCTTCGTGGTGATGTTCTCTTTCCGCTTGCCTGAGTCATGTCGCGCGATTCCACGCAGTTGTGGACTCCGGGAACTTCGGTGCTGCTGAGCACCACCGTGGCGTGGCTTGCCGCGAAGCGTTGGTGATGAACGCTTCACCTCAGGCACACTGGCTCGGTCCTCCGGATGTGTCGGTAGGGGTGAGTCGAAGTCTCGAATCGCATCCAAGAGACTGGATACGTTGGCTCGCTCTTGATCCGATAGAAGCAGTTGATCCATCTCTGGAACGGTGGTCGGAGGAGATGAGAGATGCTCAGGCGTGTGGACAGGGGACTCGTACGCAGATGACGGGGGCATTTGCTGCGATGACGCATCCCCGTACCCGTCAAAGGGTGCTTCACTACCCAGCGAAAGCGGTGGCGGCATGGGCCACGACGCGTCGGATGTGAAGGTCGTGGGGAAGTCGTCGATGGAGAATCCGATCATCTCAGCTTCGGACGTACGACGAGGGGCCGCCATTCTATAGAAACAAGCTTGGTTAGCATCCAGTACAGATCATCTGTAGTAATAGCATGGTTCACAACGTACTCGTCCATATAGTGGGTCTCGGGTGTGGACTCAAACGTGCTGGTGCTGTTAAAGTTGGAAAACTCCATGGACGTGGCTGGAGACGGAGCCGTCGCGACGCTGGACGTGGTCGAGTCGAACGACTTGTGGCGTTGGACCTTGTTCCATCGCTCGGCGACCGCCTTCTTCCGCTTGGTGGCTGCATCATAATCCAAAACCACCCATAATCAGTCAGTATAGGCATACAATCTTCAAGATATCTCCACTACCACTGAACGTACCAAGGTGGCGACGGTACTCGGTCTCCATACTCGACAGCGACGTGAACGACGCCGACATGTGAAGCTGGCGACGCGACTGCTGGAGCAGCGCCATGTGATTGTTGGTGTTCATCGCCGCGGACTGGTGTGGGAACTGGCGCATATTCGCGTTCTGGTGCTGCTGCTGAAACTGAAGCACGTAGTCGTAGCCTCCACCCATGCCCATGGCCTGGCCGCCCATACCCATTGGGTTCCCGAATCCCATGTTGCCCATGAGTGGCTCACCACCCAGCGGCTCTCCATCGGGGATATCGCGTAGCAGATCGTCGCCATCGATATCGTAGAAGGACGCAAACGAGGGACACGACGCCGATGACGTCAGCGTTGGCTGCTGGGTCTGGGTGATCACAGGAGGCTGCTGATGGTGGGTCTGGAGGCTTGCTTGGACGCCCATGTTGGGCGTGGTTGTGGTGCCGTTGTTCAGGTAGAACGGGTCCGGTGAGAGTTCCATGGGCTCGTTGACTGGGGGGATGGAGGATGGCAGGCCGTTGCGGTCCATGGGGGCGGCTGGCGGGGCACCCTCTGCGTAGCGCATGCGCATGAGCTCCATCTCCCAGGAGGGCGGCGCGCCTGCGTCGCTGGGCTCGTCGGTCCAAGCCATTTCGTCAAACATAAAGCGTCGTGGTCGACAAGTTCACAGTCGAGGCTGAAGCGACGGAATCTCGCGTTGTAGAGATCAGTTGGAGATGGCGAGCGCACGGATGCAATCGGAAGTCACGCAGCTTCGTAGTGGCGTGTATGGTGCGTCGAGGGGAGGCGATGCGGCGCGAGAGGGAGCGCGGAATGGAGCGCGAGATAATGAAGGTGGTGGTGGCGTCCACTTCGACGTGAAGCCGCCAGGTTTCTGAAGTGCGCTTCTCACGGCCGGTGACGGCGTGCAGAAAAAGAGAGAGCAAACGCACCAGAAGCGGGGCGGGTTTCGGCTTCCAAACGGATGAGATACGCGACCCGTTTACCGTGTGCCAGGAAACATCAGGTGAGTCGACTGGGATAGGTGTGGGCTGGGTCTTTCAGATGGGTTCACGGGTTTCTCAGAGCCTGTCGCTAGTCGGCCTGCCTGTTGGTCAAGCGATCAAGTCCCCAGTCAAAGGATCGCTGCCGCTTTGGCCTGTGTGAGTGTTTGGGTGGAAGGAGGAGAAAGAGGAGCGGAGAGGAACAGACGGGGAAGGAATGGAGATGGAGAGAGAGAGGGGAAAAGGGGAAGGTGTCAACAACCCTACCCTCACATACATTCATAGAGGTCACTGAGCGTTGAAGTCTATGGACATGAGCCACACGTTACAGCGCCATCATCGTACGACATCGCATTCGCCATCACTGAAGTGAAATATAACCAGAATGAAAATTACGCGTGGGACTGGTACACATCCGCTGCGTTTTGGATCTCTAAGTTCGTTCGTTTGGATCCGCGTCTTTGCCGAACTTAGTGCCGTGCGATACTCTAGCCTTCCATTTGGTCGGTCGTGCTCATTAAAAGGAGAAGAGGCGACGACCCCCGGTCGGTGGGAAACGCCGCGGAGATGCGTCAAACGAAGCATCTTGCGAAGCTCGCGAAGAGGCGTGCATCCAATCAAGCCTGGAAGGACGAAAGTGACGAGGACTTTGAGGGGAAACCTGGACGAGTCGACGATGTGAGAAGCCAACAAGCACGAAACAAATCGGCGAAAGGAGAATCGAGCGATCGCTCCACAGAGAAGCCTCGTCCTGTTAAGAAGGCCCGCGGTAGGACCATGATAGACGACAATGCACGTGTGAGGATCACTCATCTCTAACATCCTACTTATTTTGCTGTGCGTGTAGCGCCAAAGGAAAAGGCAGCTGAAACGGCAGCTGTGGACACAGGAATACGAAATGTCGCTCCCGACTTCCACGTTGTGAACTGCCAGTCGTGGAAAGACTTCGATGAGCAGTGGAGTGCCTTCCAGCTTGCCAACTTCATGAACTTTCGGCAGCGTAACAGCCAGTCCCCAGCAGTGTGGAATGCGTAAGTTTTGTGGTTTTCTGCGGATCCGAATTGGTGTACAAATCGTGCTTTGTTGTAGGTCCCATCCACATTGCCAGATTCCATCCCACTTCACTTACAAGCAGGTCAACTACTGGTGTACTCACGGCTGTAAGTACGAGGGCCGCGGAAAAGGGCTCCGCAAGCACGACCGCGTGAACTGGACGGGATGCGAAGCGCGGATGATCGCAGCGCTACAGCAGCGCATGACCGCTTCAGGCCAGGTCGAGTGGTTCATTGAGGTCAAAAGCCAGGTACGCGACCAGGATGCTTCCGAAATATGCCTTGTCATTGACCCCAGTTTTGAATTTTTGCAGACTACCGTGCATAATCACACGCGATCACAGACAATCATGGATCGCTACATTGGCTGCACAAGGATTACGAGCGACGAGCTCCTCAGCAAATTCGACGCCATGAACCAGACGTCAACTTCAACTGCAGAGATAGCGTCGTTCATGTCATTCAACACAGGTATGCCTATTGTCGGGTTCGTCATATCTGGAATAGCTCTCACAATATTCTTTCAGGTCGGGCAATAACGACACAACATGTACGGAACCTGAGCAATGCGCGTCTCGGCGGTCGAACCAGCGACGAACGCATGAAGCATCTTGTCGCCGAGTACAAGAAGATTGAAGGAAATCGCTGTGCAGTGATCCACGACGGCATCTCTGACGGGAAACCAGGCAAAGCTGTGGCATTTGCCTTCCAGAGCAGTGCACAAGCGGCGCTGTTTGAGTCGTGGCCGGAAGTGGTTGTACTTGACTGGACATACAACACGAATGATCGTGGTTATCACATGGGTACGTGGCCTTTATCTTGCCGGTAGCGTTGAGTGTCTGACAGATGTGATTGTTTCAGGATCTTTCGTGGTAACGAGTGCTACCGGCAGAGGCGTCTCGGTCTTTGATTTCCTCGCCTTAAGTGAGCGTGAGGAAGTTCTGCAAGCAATTCTGGCTTTTTTCAAAGCGCACAACTCAGCGTGGAGTCGAATTGAAGC
>JAADXB010000463.1:0-13291 GCA_023337495.1 Pythium diclinum | reverse complement strand
ACGCGCTACACGCATTCCCATGGAGTGAGGCGAGCGGCGTGATGACGAGTCCAGCAGCCACAGCGATCATCACGGTCTTTGTGTTGGACGACGACCCGCCAGGTATCGTGCTGAGTCCCGAAGGGATTCGCCACGAGTCCGCGTCCAGTTTGTCGCCAGTTAATCACGTTGCAGTGAGAAGAGAAGGTCATAGTGCTTCTGTTGGGGTCGCATTGGCCAGCGAACCCTCCGGTGGCGTGCAACTCGCGCTTGTAGCTGCTGCCGGAGACGGTCTGAGCGTGCAACCGTCGTCGCTGGTGTTCACAACTGCCAATTGGAACACTCCGAAGTCCGTGACGATTGCAGCGGTGGCATCGTCCAGCACGACGCTAGAGGATGCGGTGCACTTTTCCACTGTGAAAGTGGTCGCGACGAGTGGTGCGGATGCCTTCTACGACAAGCCCAACAACCCAATGCAGCTGATCTACGTCGCGCGGTATCCGCCTGCACGCGTGGTGTTCGACGCCTCTGTGCTGACGACAAGAGAGAACGACGACACCACAGTAACGACACCGGCTTCCTACGATCTGCGGCTTGGCAGCGAGCCGATGCACTGGGAACCGGAGGGAAGCAAACTGTACCAACCAGTTGAGACGGTGTTGTCTGCGAGCGCGGACACGACAATCACATTTTCCGAAGATACGCCGATCGCATTAGCCCCGGTTGGTACACAGACCACCTTCGCAGCGGCGTCGAATTCTTCGACAAGTTCGCCGACAAACCACCAGACGCGCATTGGCGTCGTGCGATTCAACGTGAACCCGACAATCGGCACCGCAACGGGCAGCCACCAGGTTGGAGCAGCTAAACTGCGGTTGTATCGAGTGAGTGGAGGCGAAAACGGAGGATTGGGCGGCATTTCAGTGGGCGTCGCCACGGCCTCAGGTTCGATCGCTGGAAGTTGGGACGAAGCCACGCTACGTGCTGCTTGTGCATTGGACGCGAACTCCCAGGTCGCCTGCACTCTTCAAAATGCAGCTCAGACGTCGCTAGCTATGTCGTCTATCTTCCCTGCGACGTCGAGCTTCCTCAGCATGACCACGGTCTCAGCTGGAGCGACGACCATCAAGCCCACGGGTACATTTGACGCCGCAACCAACGCGTATCCGCCCACGCCTGGCTGGGTCGAAATCGACGTGACAATCGCGCTGAACGCCTTTCTCGACCAGCAGCGGCGGCTCGAGCAGGCTCAGCAGCCTTTCGCACAAGAGATTTCGTTCCTCGTGTACACTCAATCGCCGTCGTTCTTTGTATATGACGGTGTGAGCGAAGTCACTTTCGCCTCGAAAGACCACAGCGACTCGTCTCTTCGACCTCAGCTCTGCGTGCTAGGCTCTGGTCGTATCAACATGGCTCTCGCATCGTCGACTAGTGTATCACAGAGTCCCCCGGGCAGTGCGCAAGCTGCTGTGGACGGAAGAACGACGTCCAACATGGGAGTTGCGTCGTCCTTCGCCATGTCGTTGACAGTGTACAAGTACCCATGGTGGCAAGCCGACCTCGGCGCACTGCGGCTTGTAGATGAAATCGTGGTGACCATCAAGCGCAAGGCGTCCTCTGCCTCGCTCCAAGCCAGCCAGCTACCAGTGTCCGTGTGGCTTATGCTGTCCGACACGCCACTGGCTACGAATAACAACGGCCTCGCAGGCTTCACGGCCGCCGTCGCCAGCGCTCGTCTGTCCAAGCAGTTTAACATCTCAACGCGGTCGTTCTCTGCAAGTGAAGACGACAACATCGTCCTTAGATGGCGAGTCTTCGGTGCGCAGGGCGACGCAGCGTACGACCACGACCACTTCCGCGCCGACTTCACAGCCACAGTGGAGATGCAGTACCTGCTCCTGCAAGTCGAAGGCGAGAACAGCATCGCATTGAACGAAGTCGAGATCTACCAGCCAGCGCTGGCCAGCGCGAGGGTTCTTCTGGGCGGCTACATGCCGTCGGCATCGGTTCTTCGCAAGCCACAGAACCAGATCCAGTTCAGTCTGGACCAGCCAGACGATGGAGAATGCGATGCTGAGACCTTGGTGTGTCGCCACGAGCTGAGCTTCTCGTCTGGCGACTGGTGGCAGCCCCAGGTGATCCAAGTACGCGTCTTTGATGACGACGTGGCCACTGGAGACCGTGATATCTTGCTCACACACACGGCAAAAAGTGCAGATGAGTCGTACAAAGGCACTGCTGTGTGTGACGCGGTCCCCACGCCAGCCTCCGACCCGTGTCTACCGACGCTTTTCAGCGCTAGCGGTGTGAAGATCCTACGAGTCAGAGACGACGACGACAACGCCGTGCTCTTCTCGTCGTCCACGTTGGAAATTGAAGAAGGCAGTGGCGTGTACCCGTACGCGCCAGTCGCAAGGCAGGAGCGACGAATATACCCCAGCGCCGTGCGGTGCAGTGACAACATTTCCAAGCTCATTCCTGTGGTTGCAGGGCAAGCCAGTGACTCCGCCTCGTGTGGAGTTGTCTTCAGCAACTCCACCACACTTCCAGCGTCGTGGGAAACGTGTATCGTGGATACCAAAGCCGCGACGCTGAGCAATGGATCGGCGTGGCTCATGGCTGGTTTCGCACAGAGCGACCTAATCGTCACGGAGATCACGCTCACGATCCCCAAGATGCAGGACACTAAGTACCTGCGTCAAGTCACGCTGTGGTGGTCCTCCTCGCTTGATGTCAACACTTCCACGTTACCAAACTTGCTCAATATCGCAAGTGGGTGGACCAAGATCTCGACGTTGGACGTCACTATGGTCTCCGGCACTGAGCAGACCCTACAGGCCAAGAACCTGGCACTCAACGCGCCCAAAACGCTGCTGCTGGCGTTCGACAAGTCGTTTGACGACGCTTCCAACTGCCTCGTGGCCCCGTTCATCACCGTGAAAGCCAACGTCGTCGTGCTTTTCCCTTTGACGCCGCGTGGCGACTTCACGAGCATCGACTCGGTGACGCCAAACAACAGCGGACGAAGCCGCATGCACAGATTCGGCCGCGTAGCCAAACTGCAGGTTCGATTAGCGAGTGAGCCAGTGGAAGACGTTACGGTGGCCGTGGTCGTGGACCCAGATAACGCACCCGTGTCCGTGTACGACGCAGCCAACAACTCCGCGTCGCCCAACATCCTCGTCGTCAAGGGCGGCGCGTACGAGTCAGGCGAGTTGGTGATCTTCTCGGCTCCTACAGCTCTGCGCTTCACACCAATGTAAGTGCTGGATTCTGATCTCCTCGTGCGGCTGCAAATACTGACGTTGTTCATTGTAGGAACTGGAATTTGACCCAGGAACTGACGTTCCTGGCGGTTGACGACAACATTTTCAACGGCAATCGGTCGTTCGACATCGCCCACACTGTCACGTCGACCGATGCGAGCGCCTCAGCCATCCCCACACAGAGCTTTGCAGCTAACAAGATCACGCGTGGCTTCACCGTGCTGCCAGTAGACTACACGTACGGCTCTGCGCTCTTCGTCGTGAGCGCAGCACGCGACAGCGCGTGGCCCAAGCAGTGGACGCCACTGTCCGTCTCTGGAAACGGAGTCATCAGCGTCGCTGTCATTGACGACGATTTACCAGGCGTCACTCTCTCCAAGAGTACAGTGGTCGTGTCTGAGAGTGCAGTGGAACCAGGAAACTACTCGATCGCACTCGACTCGGCGCCTACAGGCGACGTCATCGTGCTGATCTCGTACGAACTGGACGACTCGCTGCTCACTGTGAGTCCCCTGCGGCTCACGTTCACGACCACAAACTGGATGATTCCTCAGCTCGTACTCATCAAGCCCGTGCCGAACAGCGTCTACGATGCCGGTGCACCGCTGACAGTCGGGTACGACAGGCTCGTGGCCAAGGCGACGCAGCCGCTGCTCAAGCACAAGGTCACGAGTGCCACAGATACTGTGTACAATAAGCTTGCTATTGGAGGCAATGAGTTCGACAAGACAGCAGCGTACGTGGTCAGCCAAGGAGTGACGGCGATCGTCCAGGATGACGACACGGGCTGTCCGCTTGAGTACACGTGCCAAAACGGTGGCGTGTGCGTCAACATCACCTACGGCGGCAGCGGCAGCGTCGGCAGCAGCTCCGCCAGCGTGTGCAAGTGCCCTGCGACCTTCGGTATGAAGAACTGCTCGGCCGAGTGTGTCAATGCGCGTGACTGTGCGTTCAGTCGCGTCGAGTTCCGTCTGAAATGTCGCGCGGGTGACGGCGACGCGATCTGCGGCGACGTGTTCTCGCCGTCCAAGTTCGTCACGACGCTCTACCGCATGCTCACGAGCGCAGCGCTGACCTCTTCAAGCGGCAAGACCTACGACAAACTAGCACTGGGACCCATGGCTGAGGTGCTGTACATCGTGAACAGCACCACAGTGGCGTGCACGGAAGCCACGTCCAGCAGCACGACGTGTGTGTCGGTGGTGCTGGACGTCTCCAAGCGCACCGACACGACGGCGAATCCGATCGTCGACAAGCTCCAAGGGTTCCTCGAGACCGGCTCGCTGCAGTCGCAGCCGCTCTTCGCGGAGCTCATGTCCACGACGCAACAGTACCCGCAGAGCCTCGGCGCGACCATCGCCGTGTGGATCTTCGTGAGCTTCTGCCTCGCGAGTCTCGTGAGCGTCGGCGTGCTTTTCTCCGTGAGGTACTTCAAGCTCAAGCGCTTCCACGTGACGCCGCAGCTCGACGATCCCGCCGCCTCGGAGGACACGGGGCTGCTCGCAACTTCGCCGCACGTACATGCGCACTGAGTCATCGCCATTAGCAAATACCGTAAATAGATCCACATATTCCCGATAACGCAGCCATTTTGTACCGGACTTCGAAGTACGGTATCTGATACTTTCCCCTCTCCGTCTCAGATACTGATACACAATGAAGGGTGCAACAGCTGTAGACGAACGAACAAAGGTGAGCTGGTGAATGAATGGATCCGAACAGCCGCGAGAGCTGAAACCGCCTGTCGCAGGTGGAAGCAACTTGAACCTGCGCGAGGAAGAAAACCCACTCGTCCTCCAATTCGTGGAGCGAGTTGAATCTGGCGACGACGATTGCAGGCAGCCGATCTGGGTTGAAGTTCCTACGCGCGACTCGTCGCGTCGTCTGGGCGCGCTATGCACTGGTACGCAAGACTCAGCCCTTCCTTCCCTTCCCTGAGCAGCTCTCTGGGCTCCTGTACCATCGCACGCTCCGTTTGCGCGATGCCAGAGCAATGACGTCACACAACTCGCAGCTCGCGACTCTCCCCGCAGGAGCAGCTAGCCGTTCGTTGGATCATTCCTCATTCCTCGATCTTCTTCCAGCCAGGCAACGACCCGAGCAACACTGACAATGGTGGAGCTGTCCCGAGACCGGGGCTTTTTGCTCTCGGCGTGCGTGTTCCAAGCGATCTGCCTCATCTTCTTCGGCGTCCACTATGACACGGCCCACAACAAGAACATCGGCTCCGACACGAGCCTGGACCCGGCGCGTCTACGTGGCTACTACGCCATGTACATGGACGTCCACGTGATGATCTTCGTGGGCTTCGGCTTCCTCATGACCTACCTGCGCCGCTACTCGCTGAGTGCCGTGTCGCTCAACTTCGTCGTGGCTGCGCTTTCCGTGCAGTGGGGGATCATCTGCATGACCATGGTCCACCAGATCGGCCACAACGACGGCTACGAGCGCATCGTCATCGACATCGCGACGCTCATCAACGCCGACTTCGCGGCCGGCGCTGTGCTCATCTCGTTCGGCGCCGTGCTGGGCAAGGTCACGCCCACGCAATTGATATGGATGGCGTTCTTTGAAGTCATTTTCTTCGCGATCAACGAGTACATCCTCGTGGAGCTGCTCGAGGTCATCGACGCCGGCGGCTCCATGGTGATCCACGCGTTCGGCGCGTTCTTCGGCCTTGCGCTGACCATGCAGATGGGCGTGCCTTCGCCACTCAAGTCGACGCACAACAAGTCGCGGTACTCGTCCGACATCTTCGCTATGATCGGCACGCTGTTCCTGTGGATGTACTGGCCATCGTTCAACGCCGCGCTCGTGCCGGCCGAGGGCTTCCGTCAGGAGCGAGCGGTGATCAACACGCTGCTGTCCATCGCGGCCTCGTGTGCCGCGGCGTTTGCCTTCAGCACCGCGCTGTCCCACCAGAAGAAGTTCGACATGGTCCACATCCAGAACGCCACGCTGGCCGGCGGTGTCGCCATGGGCGCGACCTGTGAGCTGGCGATCAACCCGGCGAGTGCCGTGTGCATCGGCGTCGTCGCTGGTGTAGTCTCGGTCTGTGGGTACATCTTCCTCATGCCTGCGCTGGAGACCCGCATCCGTCTCTCCGACACGGCCGGCATTCTCAACCTCCACGGTATGCCCGGCATCATCGGTGGACTGGCCTGTGCCTTCGCGACGATGGCCATCTCGGATGATCACTACGGCGCGACAGTCACCAGCATCTACGTTGCGCGCGAGCACCGTACGGCTCATGAGCAGGGCGGCTACCAGATCCTGGCGACGGTCGTGTCTGTGGCTATGGGCATTGTCTCCGGTGGACTCGTGGGTCGGCTCTTGTGCCTGCCAGCTCTCTTCCACCAGCAGGAGCTCATGTACGAGGACGACGAGTGGTTCCACGTGCCAGAGGAGCTGCCACGAACTGTCGCGCCGGAACACGACATCATGTCGGACGGCAAGAGTATGCACGGCGACGCGCGCCGGCAGCCAGAGAACGCATTCAACTACATCTCCATCCAGACACAGTAACCGCGATACTAGTATACGAAGAAATACACACACTGCATTTGACTATCAGACGTGGACATGATGAACTGACTGCTCGGGTGCTTGTTTTACTACGAGGTGTAGTATAATACCGTAGTAGCCACATGCTCACGAGCTCAAACGCAAATTCGCTGGGGTGGGTGAACGTTTTATGTGCAATCCGACGGCGCGAAAGGCAACGTGTATCGATACAAAGGAAGACCATTACTCGAGTACAACATACACGAGTCCACTGTGCTGAACAAGACGCAACTACTGCTGCGTGGTGTTTGAGGCAACGCAGTCGCCTGAGATGCCCAGGTCTTTGGCGCTGACGGTCTTGAGACCACCGACCCACTTGCGCATGGCGTTGACGATGGTGAGGTCGCGATGGACGCGCGTGTACTTTCCGCCCTGGAAGCCGTCCACCGTGTAGCCACAAGAGCCCTTGCGGAACGCCTTCTCGTACAGCACGCTCTTCGCACAGGTTTGACCAGACGATGTATCGAAGCCCGCACAGTCGGAGACTCCGTCCGGGAAGCCTGCAGTGCCGTCGGCGAAGTGCGTGTAGGAGCTGAGCACGACTTTGATCTTCCAGTCCGCATCGGTTCGGTTGAACAGAAGCACTTCAAACGCGCGGTGCTTGTTCACGTCCTTCTCAAGAACCAGCACGGAGCCCTTGGTGCCCATAGGACGAGTGGTCGAGTCCGCTGCTTGCTGGTCGTGGTCGTCGTTCTGGACGACAAAGCGTGATGCAGGAAGAATCCACGAACCGCACACTGGGAAGTTTACCGGGTAGTCTGCCGACCAGATCTTGAGCTTCTCCAGATCGCACTTGGCGATGCCGTTGGCGAGGAACTGCTTGTCGAGGCCCTTGTAGAAGTTGTAGCCCGAGTTTTCATTGCACGCCACCAGCGGAGCCTGGCCTGGGTCCAGGGTGATCTCTCCCCACGAGATGAAGTCTTCGGGCAGACTGCCGCCCATAAACTTGTTCAAGAGGCCGAAGATCGCCGCGATATCTGTCGGGTGGATGTGCTTGTACGCGTCAATGCGGAAGCCGCTGAAGCCGATGCCCAGCAGGTCCACGAAGTACTGCGCGATGCGTTCCCGCACGTACGGCTTGGCTGTGTTCAAGTCAGCAAGGCCGACCAGCCACTGACCATTGAGATACAACGGATCCGTCGAGTCGCCGCTCAGCCGCTCGCAGTGGAAGTCCGATGGCCCATACGGCACCGCTGGGAACTCGAGCGCCGGACGCAGTCCAGTCTGGTTGTTGTTCTCGAAGTGGTACTGGTGCGAGAAGTACGGCGAGCCCTTGGAACTCGACTTGCCGCCCCACTTGTAGCACTGTCCATTGTCGCCTGAAGTGCGGTGCGCTGGCGCGATGTCACTGCCCCCGACCATGTGGTTCACGACTGCGTCCGCATACACGCGAACGCCGTTGGCTCGACAGGTCTGGATCATCGACCGCAGCTCGGACCGCGAGCCCAGACGCGAGTAGAGACGGTAGCTCACGGGCTGGTACACATAGTACCATGGGTTGCGCTGTCCGTCCTGGAGCTGCGTGTCCGAGAGCAGCGACTCCTGCGGCGGGTTGATCTTCACTCCGAGATACCCGGCCTTGCCCAGAAAGTCCTTGCACTCTTCTTCAATGTCCTTGTACGGCCAGCCAAACATGTCGACGATCGCGCCTCGCTGGCCCTTTTCGAAGCCGGCGGCCTTGGTCGGCACCTTTTGGTTCTGCCACACAAAGTTGACGGGGTCGAGCGCCAGCGTCCACTTGTCCTTGGTCGTCTTGTGGGTGCACTTGACGACGATCAGCAGCTCCGTGGACTGCAGGAAGCTGAACACCTTGTACTCGGCCCACGGCAGCGAGAGCCCGTTGTACGTGTAGCTACATGTGACTTCGCTCGCCGGCACGCGCAGGTTCGTGCGGACGGAGACCGTGGCCGACACGCGGAGGAGATCGTACGCCACGTGCGCGTAGCCCGTGAGCGAGCGGTAGTCCTGGTACTCTGGCTTCCAGTCCGAGGCGTTGCGCGTGGGCGTCTGCCACTTGCGCGCGTCGTTGGCCGTCGGCGCGTCGAGCGTCGTGCCGTTGCACGCGTCCCATCCGTTCCAGTTGGTGCAGACCTCCGGAGGCGACGTGGGCGACGCGGGCGACGCGATCTGGCTCACGATCGAGTACGTTCCGGGCGATGCGATCTTGAAGTTGTTGTTGTTGTTGTTATCCCACCAGCCTTTGTTGTCGTTGAACACGAACTCGAGTGAGCTCGCTGGCGCGGGCAGATCATAGCGGAACCACCCGGCATCCTTGGGGAACAGCGCGTCGTCGCCAGAGGCAGCAGCCATCTTCACGCCTGGAGCGTCCGTCCAGCCGCCGCCATTCGCAGAGTAGTGGATGTTCACCTCCGTCCACCCCGTGCGGTAGTAGACGTGGATGCCCGTGCCGTCGTCGGGCTTCACGAGCGTCTGCGCAACGGCCTGGACGACTGCGCACAGCACCAGCAGTGCACTCAGCACAGACGAGTGCATGGTGGAGTCGCTGAGAGGCCTCTGCTGCTGTCGCGGGCGGCGCAAAACCGGAAATGAGCTCAGGCGTGAGCTGCCAAATGCTGAAGCTCAACGGCGAGTTGCTGCGGTTGCGCCATTCGCGCAGGCGGCTCATCCCCAGGACAGAACCAAGCACCACGGCGACCTCAAGCGACGGATGGACTGCGCGATGCAGACCAGGTCCGCTACTGCCAGTAGCGGACCTGGTCTGCATCGCGCAGTCCATTAGCCTACTGGATTTTCGCGCGTCCGGCGCATCCCCACTCCATGGAGTCACTCTACGAGTGATCTTGATGAGCTTGATGTTTTCCCGACGAGATGCAACTCTCCGGCATTTCAGAAATAGTGACATACGTGACTCCCTCGATTCAATGTCTTTAAGTTAGGAACTGAATTGATGACCAAGTTCGTATCGTCTAGTTCCTAACAATCCAGATCCGGAAAGAGTGTTGGTCAACTGACAGACAGCAACCAAGACGGGACCAAACGCGGAATTGATCTCCTCGACCACGAGCAGCTACGCCATCTACGATGGATCCGGCCGCGATTTGGACCGAGATTGAGCGCTTCCAGGAGCAAGGGCTCGCCACGACGGCGGCGATCCACGCAGGGAGCCAGGAGAAGCTGCTGGTGCAGCAGTTCTTGCAGCGCGTGCCCGTGGATGCGCTGTTCGCGGTGCTTCAGCATGCGAGTGACGCCGATGATGCCAAGAAGGCGAGTGAAAATTCGATGGACGCAAGTAATTAGCTGTCTATGAGAAGGAATGCTGACGTAGCTGTTGGTATTGAGCAGGTCCGTGTGACGTGCGCGTGCATTGACCGTGTGCTGGGAAGCGACGCGAACGACGGCATGTTCTACGAGCCGGAGGTTCGTGCTAGATCGTGTACCCTGTGGTTGTTCTTCGTACCATTAACAAACGCGGCGTGATCATGCTGTAGATGCTGCCATTCATTGCTGCCGGCCTCAAGCACCACGCGAAGGCGGCCCGCATTCGGTCGGTGAACCAGTTGATCTCCCACCTCAAGAGCAAGCCGACTCTCGAGCAGGCGCGAGCGCTGGTGAGTCCGTTATGCGTGGCCCACATCCCTCAAGTGACTGCTGACGTGGAGGGCTGTGGTTTATGTAGCTTGATCCTGCGCTCTTGGAGGTCGTGACCTCTGTGCTGGCGGACGAAGAAGTGGAAGTGGCGGCCAAGGCCGCGACTGCGCTCGACTTGGTACGCTGTTGCCGTTATGATTGCACACTCAACGACGCAGTGCGTTGACTTCTGTCTTGTTCTTCTTCAGCTTGCACGAGTCGATGGTGGAGAGTTCTACAAGCCGATCATTGATTCGCTTCAGGCGACGATCCAGGATGGGTATGCTCATTACCTTACTTCGTGGAAGTGAATACGCTTTGGATGGCTGACGCGTGATGTCTTGGCAGCAACGTGACAGAGTCTTCTGTTGAGTTCATGCGTTACTTGGAGGCGATCGCGAAGATCAGCGAGCAGAGTGGCGAGCACATGAAGTACGCGATTTCCTGCGGCGCTGTGGACATCGTGAGTGATGTCTCTAGCTGTTTCCCTAACATATCATGTGATCCTTAATGGTTTGGTTATGTATGAGTAGATCCTGAACTGCCTCAAGTCCAAGGACACGCTATTTGTGATGAACGTGCTCGACCTCATTCCCAAGCTGTGCGACTCCGCCGTCGGCATCACGCACATGTTCGAGTCCGGTGAGTCCAAAAGTCTTGACATAGTGTTTGCATTATACAAATCCGTCTAACCGACCTCCGTTAACTGCAGGTACACTGCACACACTGCTCAGCATGAATCAAGGTACGGTTTCACTAGCGAACCACCTTCCTGTGCTGCTGTATCGCCGCTCATTCTTGAGTTTATGCAGATCCGTTCATCGGCGACAGCGCCATCCGCCTCATTGGCGAGATCTCGGCCGCAGCAGCGAAGCAGAACATCGAGTCGTGGAACTGGAGCGATCCCATGCTGTCCAAGGCCTTCCTATCGACGATCGAAGCCAAGGTCCAGAGCCCCGAGCCGCTGCAGCAGATCGCCGCCATGGACGCGATCGCCGCGTTTGCCTCGTCTTCAGAGAAAGGTTCGTTCAACTTGTGTATGTGGACGTGGACTGTTCTTGATGCTCATTAATCTGTGCGATGTAGAGCTCCACTTGCTCCTTCAGCACAAGCACCTCTGTCAGCTCGTGCTGCAAAACGGCGGAAGCACCAAGATGGACCTGAAGGTGAACTGCTTCCACACGATCGCTCGCATCATCAGCGCGCCCACAGGTCTCCACAAGCAAAGCAACGACGTCGCGGCTGAGAGCGCGAACGTGTGGACGCTCAACGAGCGGCTCTTTTTGGCGCTCGGCGGCGAGAGCCGTCGCCAGTCGACCATGGCGCTGCTGATGGAGTGTCTACGCCAGCCGTTCGACGAGATCCGCATCGCAGTGTTCACGCTGCTCCAGGCCGTGGCCGCGCAGAACAGCGACTGGGGCATGCGCGCGATGCTCTCGTACGGAGGCTTCTTCGAGTTCCTGTTGGACCGTACGACTGAGCCAGGCAAGCTCACCCGCGAGTGGAAGTTCGCGGTCGTGGACGCCGTGCTGGGCTCGCGCTTCCTCGAGCGACTGGATGCAGCCATGCTGAAGAAGCTGCAGGACCACTTGGCTCAGGGCCCGTACGTGGGCAAGGGGCTCACGGAGATGGACATGGAGGCCGCGTAAGTGAGCTGGTCGAACGACGTGTTGCCGAAGTGAAGCCATCTTGTCAATCGTACGTCTTCTGATTGGTTGAAACAATGTGGATGTTTTTCAACATTTCATCCAATCATTTGATGCAGTGAAGCAGAGACAGACAACTCCTATAACCAAATACCTCCATAAAGCATCATCTCTATTTCTTGTTTCCACTTATCCACATGAACTCCAATAATGCATACCTGTGTGGTTTTGGATATTCCCTCCTACGGGCGGGCATACATACAGTCAGACCTCCTCGCTCGTGACGTGCGGCAGAAGCAGACAGACAGGCTCGAGTGAGTCCCGTTGCATTAGCCTCCGCCTCCGCATCCGTCCCCCACACGCGCTTCCACGCGGCTCCGCTGTGCGCTTGTGCGACTGACGACGCCAGTGACGCGTCTGCTGCAACCCTCCGCGTCGCTCTCCGCTTCAAAGATCAACCGACGGCCGCCATGATGGAAGAGGTCGGCCACCACGAGGACGAACACGCGCACGCACAAGGCCACGTCGACATGGTCTCCGCCACGCCGTCGCGCGCCGCCTTCCTGAGCACAGGCACGGCCGACTATCAGCCGCCCGACTGGTGCGTTCATCCCCTTGTTGCGGCTGTTGGTGGCGTTGTTCCTGAGTAGTTTTTGTATGTGGTTTCGTAGGGCGTGTATGCCGCTGGAGGCCAACATGCACGCGCGGCTGGAGGCGTACCGGGACTCGCGCCACTGCGCGACGTACATGATCTCGACCAAGCTCGTGAACCTCTTCGGTCGCGACCAGGAGAGCTGCGACCACGTGCTGGGCAACCCGTCGGTCTCGCGCAAGCACGCGGCGATCATCCACGACTCCACGGGCGGCATCTACGTACGTATCCATATCTATTTGACCGCGTCTGTTTGCCTATCCACGTCTTCTTCCTCTTCTCGGTGGAGCCTTACTATGTACTCGTATATTGATGCTCGCTTTCATTCTGGTGGTTATACAGCTCGTGGATCTCATGTCGCGCCACGGTACGTTCGTCAAGGGCAAGAAGATCCCGCCGCATGATCCGTTTCTGCTGCACGAAGGCGACAGCATCAAGTTTGGCCAGAGCATCCGCATGTACAGCCTCAAGGGCGCGACGTCGGAAGGTGCGAGCGCGCCTGTGAAGAAGAGCTGGGGCCGCGTGAAGATCAAGGCGCCCAAGATCAGCGCCGTGCTGCCCAAGATGAACGCGCGCCCAAAGTACGCGGCCACGGT
>JAADXB010000462.1:0-13299 GCA_023337495.1 Pythium diclinum | reverse complement strand
CGCAGACGCTGTTATCTCACTCGTTGCGCTCGCTTGCCGTCGCTGTGCGTCCGTCGCGCTGCCCATACTCCCGCAGGCTCTCAGACTTTCCTTCCTTCTTTTTCCCCTTCAACCACGGCTGCCTGGGTATCCGAACTTAGCAAATGAAGCGTACTTAGTAGGAGAAGGTTAACTTTGTCGAGACCATTCCTAGGTTCGTCTGTTGGTGCGAACTTAGTGGCGCAACTGGGGGCGAGTGTTTGGGTTGCTGCGCGCCATTGGGGTTGCTCGAAGACAAGGAATTGGCTCAAAGCGACATCGAGGCGACACTTTGCCCCGCGTATATTGAGCTCCAGACGAGACCACGCGCCGCATCCAGTTTATCATCGGAATCGATTGTATCTATTGATCCACATCCAACAACTCGCTGCTCCGTAACTACTCTTTTTGAGGAGAGGTAAGGTGTTAACGCGGTTGACTTTATGCATAATGATGTGGTGCTGATGGCTTTGTCCACGGCATAGTTAGATTGATACAGAATGTTCGGCTCTACACAAGGAACGGGAGGAGGAGGATTCTCCTTCGGAGCGTCTACTCCAGCGCAAGGAGCCGGCGGTGCGACTGGCGGCGGCTTTTCGTTTGGCGGAGGCGCTGCTGCCCCAGCAGCCTCGACTTCCAGCGGCTTTAACTTCGGAGGCGGCGCGACGGCGACGCAGGCGCCAGCATCCAGTGGCTTCAGCTTTGGAGCGGCTGCTCCGGCTGCTACGCCAGCGACAGGAAGCTCCGGCTTCTCATTCGGTGGGAACAACACAGCGACTGCCGCGCCTGCTGCCAGCTCGGGCTTTGGCTTTGGAGCTACGACGGCGACTGCTGCGCCAGCGACTGGCAGCGGCTTCAGCTTCGGTGGTGGCGCGACGGGAACGACCGGTACGACAGGAAGCACTGGCTTTGGCTTTGGCACGGGAGCTGCGACGGCCGCCAAGCCGTCGCTATTCGGCACGACGGGATCCACCGCGCCGTCCACTGGCGGATTCGGATTTGGCTCTGGAGCGGCTCCATCGACTGGGTCGTCGTTGTTTGGCACGGGCGGAGCAACTGGAACAACGACTGGATTCGGCTTTGGCGCTGGTGCCTCGACGGCCAACGCGACGACGGGCTTCGGTGGCGCGTCCACTTTCGGCACTGCGCCTGCCGCCGTCTCGACACCAGCGCCGATCATCATGGGCGGCGATGCGTCGGTGGCTCAGCTGAACGCCGTCAAGTACGCGTACGAAGACCCGATGCAGTCGCGTTTCAAGTTCCTGATGTACAACACGGTGGACCCGTCGCAGCGTCACCTGTACGTGCGTCCGTCGCACATTAGCGAGCGTCTGTGGGAGCAGGCCGAGCAGGACAACCCGGATCCGCTCAACTGCGTGCCTGTGCCGATCACGGGCTTCAAGGATCTGCTCAAGCGTATCCAGGTGCAGCAGGACTACGCCGACAAGTACAACACGTTCACGAACGACCTCCGAACACAGCTCAAGGACATGGAGAAGACCAGCCGCGCGACCGAGGAGAAGCTCGACAAGTGCCGGCATGAACACGTGCAGCTCGTCCACATGCTCACCAAGGTGAGACTCGGTACCTCCCGTCTCTTGTGAAGGATGTCTCGCTAACTTTGTGTGGTGTTTTGCAGGTGATGAAAGACATCGAGTTCCTGCAGAACTTGGGCAAGCCACTGCAGCGTGATGAGATGAACTTGGCGTACGTGCGATGTACTAAGCTGCTCATCTTCATCAGCTCTCACTAACATGCTTCTTGATGTACAGGATGACACTAAAGAAGCTGCAGGCTCTGCTCGACGCCCCTGGCCAGTACAAGGCACGTCTTAACGATGCGATCGCGCTCCAGCGTATCCACGACGCGGCGGCTCCGGCGGCTCCTGCGAACCAGATGAGCCCCGCCGACATGCAGCGCATCTACGAGTTCCTCGACAAGCAGCGCCAGGGTCTGGAGCACTTGACGTCCATCCTGAACGACGACCTGGCCGACATCAAGCTCATGAAAGAGACCTGGCGCCGGTAAACTGAGACTCGGAGACGCTGACAGCGTTACGGTGTTGACAAGCTATCCACACACAACCCACAATCAATACTACGATCTTTTGGCCTGATGCATACGTGTCGACTTCTCTCAGCAAATGTATTTACGTTAAGATCGCGACAATGCCGCGTCATCCGCACACAGCGACTCGCACTCATCCCTCTTGAACTGCATGGGTAGCTAGCTCCCCACACAGCCACAAGAGAAGCTAATACGAGTGCAACATTCTACCGGACGCACGCGCATCTCTTCGATAAGACGGATTTAGTGGAACGGGTCCACTGGGCCGTAGGTCTCGACGACGATCGGGGCCTCCTCGAACTGGTGGAGTGGTGGTGGCGACTCCAGGACCCACTCCAGCGACTGGTGCAGCTCTGGCACGATGACCTCATCGTCGTCGTTCTGTGGGGCGGCGGCGGCGCTGAAGGCGCGCGCGGCAGGGCGGAGCGCGACCGCTGGGCGAGCTGCTCGTTGGAGAGATAGAGAGCACCACAGAAAGCGTCAGAATTCGATCGACAGAAAGGCTATAGAAGCAAAAGCGAGCAATTCGGACAGCTGAAACAACGGCGCATCTATTGCGCCGTCGTTCGCCGTCCGTATCTGCCCGCAAGACGTCATGTACGCACCGGTCTTGAGGGCGCGGAGGGTCTGCGTGATGAGGCTCATGTTGGTCTGACTGCGTTTGTGAGGACCGGCGGAAATCTGACGGGGTGGGTTAGACCGACGGTGAGTGGGCGGCGAGCGGCCTAAAAACCCCCAACACCCCAAGCCGGATAGACCAGCGACACAAAGACGCGCTCCTTCGGTTTGTGGGTCTTTGTGCTCCCCCTTAATCGACAACTCGGTTCACTCTCATCACGCAACCCAGTTTCACATTTCTTCCATTTTCGATACCCTGTACAAATTAAACCTGATCTATTACTGCAGGTTTTCAATGAGTCCTCTATTGAGGTCTTGGACAGTACACTGTGTGGCTGTGCGCCGTGGATTCCCTGCCCCCTCGAGGCACGCGCCCGTGTGTGTGGGCTGTTTGTGTGAAGAGCTCAATCGATTCTTCAGCTCGACTCCAAGCCAAAAAGCAGACATCATGAGCGACAAGGTTGTCCGCTGGCACCGCCTTCCTTTCGGCCAGTTCCTCAAGTACGAGGTGAACCGCCCAATGTTCCGCCCGTTCCTCGTCGGAGCGGCCGTCTCCTTCCTTCTCTTCGGCGTGCTGCCAACGCGTGGCGCGACGCGTACGTTATGCTTTCGAATATGGGAATATGGGGTAAACAGATCATTAATGCGATTTTATGCTGGGTATTTACAGAGGAGGATGCCGAGAAGTCCAAGTACTGGCAGCGCGTGAACGGCACGTTCAAGCACGGCCAGCACTAAGCGTCTTCGTGACTCTCCCGACACACACGCAGAAATGGACGTGAAGCGCGAGCTCTCCACACCGTAGCGTTTGCTAGAAGCAGCGGATCCACACAAGACAGGCGTTGATAGCTGCGTATTCGTGGCCTCCTATCTACGAGCCGAGCCGAAGCGACGAGCGAGCGTGGTGTCGATAACTCGCATCTTCATGAATGATGTTTTTCCTCAAGTATAAAATGCGCTTTCTGATCTTTCTCATTGGCGATTATTGCGCTGAACGAATACGCATCTGAACGAGACACGATGACAGGAACACGCACGCGGCACTTCATGATTATCAGTGGTGTATTTGTGCGAGGATGGCGCAAAGCGCACCCATAAAGATACCAAAAATGCACCCTCGATGCCCGAAAACGCATCCTATTGACGCGCTCGCGGGGACGAGAACAAAAAGGAAAAGCTATGGTGTTTCTAGACACGTAACTCGTCGGCTTCATGGCGCTGCTGCGTCGATCTCGGTCTGCTCTGTCGTGTGTGTGGCTCCATGCCAGTGGCGATAGTCTTAGGCTCAAATTCCGACGTCGGAGCCTACTGTAGTGTAGTGTACAGGCAACGGAGACGCTCGCAAGACCAGGAACTCTCCGAGTTACTTGGCGGTGACGCTGGAGGCCTTGTCGCGCGCGATGAGCATGATCAAGATCACCAGCAGTATCAGCAGCGTGCCGATGATCGAGATCAACCAGAAGCTCCACCGCGTCGACTCGGCTTCGGTCATTTCCTCGCGGTATTTCTGGGCCCAGTTCGGCACGATCATGAGGTCGGGGCGTAACCGGTAGAGCTCTTCCTTTTCTCGCGGCGTGAGTCTTCGCATGATGCTGCGCACGGTCTTCTTTCGCTTCTTCTTGCTGCGTGGGGTCGCTTGTCGGTTCGCTATTGCGCTGCCTCCCTTGCCGTTCACCATGAGCGACTCGGACTCGCCGTCCATCATATCATCTTCGTCATCGTCCACAAACTCTTCGTCCTGGTCCAGCACGTCTTCGTCCCACTTGAGCCGTCGAGGCGGTTTGTTCTGTTGCTTCTTCACGCTGGTTTTCTCGATGGTCGAGTACGCCGAGATCGCCTTGAGCGCCGGCTTGAGCTTGGGCGTCTGGAAGTGCTTTCCATCGCCCTTCGAGGCATCCGGACTGAGCTGCAGGCCGTCTCCGTCGGTATCCAAGTCGTCCATCTTGTTCGAAGGGGACGAGCCCGACAGCAGGTCGTACTCAGTGTCTCCCGCGACCAGCGCCTTCACCTTCGTCACCGAGCTCACAAAGGCCCCCGTGATAATAGTCACGGCCTCTAGCGGCGTGATCTTGATGGGACTCGAGGCACTCGTCACAGGCTCCAGCGCCGCCAGTTCCTTCAGCTCACTCTCCAGACTGCGAGCGCGACGGTGGGCTTGGTCCATGGCCTGACGCGACACCTCGGGCGAGAACAGCGTCGGATCGACGTAGTCTCCATCGTTGTCGTCCATGCCGAACTGCTTTGACAGATCCATCACGCGCAAAGGCGGCAGCGACGGCGGCACGGGTCGGGGCTTGTCCTTCTGCTCCACAACCACGACGACCTCGTCGTAGTCGTCCTCGTCCTCGTCGTTCTCGGCAATCGGGTTCGGCACGCTCGCGTCCTTGCCCGACTTGACGTACGAGCCGCCGTTTGAGTACACGGGAAGCTGCGCCTCCAGGTTATCGATCAGATTCGGTGAGTTGTGGCCATTTTGGTCGTCGTCGTTGAGAGACACGGTCTCCAGTTGGTAGATGTCGGAGCCGGCGCCCATCATGGTCATACTACCGTCTCAAGACCACACAAACGCCGGGGGAAACGTGGCTCTGGACGTGTATGTAGAGTGCGTCTACGCGTGTGTCGTTGCCGTCGTCACGTGCGTGTACGGAGCTGCTGCGTGGGGAGAGCGAGAGGATGCGGCCGAGGAGCTGCGGTACGTTGGTGTCCCCCGTGTCCTCACCGCTTGTTGTGTGGGAAGGCGGGTTTTGTCCACGATGTTGACTCTCCCATGATGTAATTTACGAGATAAGTTTCAGAAGCCTCCACTATCGCATAAACGTAAACAGCGTTCGCAAATAACGACCCAAAACAAAAAGGGATTTTATGGGAGATGAACGTTTATGCAGAAGTGGAGGTCGTTTTGACAAAGATTACTTGCACTGTGAAAGTCCGCGTGTCTCGCTTCAGAGTGTGTGTCAGTTGTTCTCTGAGTCTGAGTGGAGAATCAGAAATGAGGTACCCGTTCAGATGTGGCGCAATGCTTCGTCGTCCTGTCGGCAGCGATGAGCTTCCTGGTCGGCGGTGCTGGCGTGCGTGCGTCCTTGAGCGCAAGCGCGTGACCAATGGACGGTGAACCACAGTGTCGCGACTTGGTCGTGGGCGAAGCACAGTGCTCTTAGTATATGATGTCGCAAGATGTGGCCTTCTAATGGACCCCCTGCTCTTAGTACTCTACTGTGAGGAGATCCATGCTTGCTGGGAAGGAATGCAACCTCTATTTGCTTGCTCTCAATCTAGAAACTGGTCAAAACACGTAGATGAGTCCCTCGCCGATGTGTGCGCCGACGACGGTGCCTACGCCAGGGCGGACGAGCGTGCCGACGGCGGCGCCAACAGCACCTCCGATGATAGCGCGAGACATGATACGGGCGTTGTTGCTCGTCAAGCGGAGGAAAACCCCAAGCGCATAGACGGAGGCGATGATACCTGACGTGAGCCGCGAATCGGCCGTGACATTCTCGTCGTTGCCGTGGCGCAACAGCTTCTTCGCTTCCTTCTTCCTCAACTTTCTGTAGCTACGCACGAAAGCCGCGGTCGTGGAAGTCGTCTACCAGGGAACCATGCTACTGTTAGTGAATAGTACTCACCGAAAGAAACAAATCAAGGATTCACAAGCGTACCGCGTCCACGAGAAAGATGGCGAAGTAGGAGAGCACATTAGCTCGCACCCCAGTCTTCAACATGAGAAGACTGGCCGTCGCATTGCTGCCCGTACGCATGGCCTTGCGCACCGCTGATTTGCCCACGTCTGCAGTACACTGTCAGTCTTTTTGCCATCGTCTCCTCTTCGAGTCAGCATACCTTTAATGAGCTTGTCGACGATCCGTGGACGGAAGTGCGTGATCGCGATGTTCTCAAGCGTGCGCAGACACGTCGTGTAGCTGAGCGACGTGGCGAAGTGAGTCACGTAGAGGACTGCGTAGTCGTTGAACGAGAGCGGCGTGGGCTCGTCCTCCTCCTTGATCTTCTTCGTTACGATCTTGCCATCGGCAGTGCTCTCACTCTCCTTCTGGGCCGCTTCGTCCGAATCGTCCGAATCGTCCGAATCCGAATCATCATCGTCCTCGCTCTTCTTCTGCGGTGTTGACACCACCAATGAGTACGCGCCCACGATGGCGAAAGACTTGAGCGCCGTGAGCGAGACGTACGGGTGCTGGAAGTGTCGGTAGAACGGCTTCTTGTCCGCCAAGTAGTGCTTGTGCGCCGCGACGCTCATCGCGTTTAAATTAACTGCGCTGATCCCACGAGATGCCTCGGTGGCGGCGGATGAAGAACGGAGAACTGACGATGACTTGCCGTGGAGGTGGCCTTGGAGCTGAGGGGTTCACAACATCTGAACCAAAAGCAACCAAAACGAGATATCTCTCTTCCTACGGTACCGCTGATTGGCAAAATGATCGTAAACATTGACTTTAGTGCGTGGAAATTGATAGATAAACTCCGTTTTGTCCAGGTTTTAGGATAGTTTTACGCAAAACCTGGTCCAGACTGTATGTCATGAGGAAGAGTGCAGGCTTGCACGCTTGAGGATTCCTAGTTCGGTGGACTCGGCGTCTTCTTGCAGCCTTTGCCGCCGACGAGCTTCAGACACTTGGTGCTTGGGTAAATGGACAAGACGTTCACCATCACGGACCAGCACAGCGCGAAGGCCACGTACACGACCGTGAACGCTCCCATGAACTTGCTCTTGCCTCCCGTGCGCTTGAGCTCCTGCGTCTGCGCCTTCTGCGCCGGCAACAGCGGCAGCCAGAGCAAGCCAATCAGGTTCATGGTGTAGCGGATCACCATCACGTAGGTCACCTCCATACGCACGTGGTGAGTGTCCATGAGGATGTCTTTATTGGACACGTCGAAGGCAGCGTCCACGTTCTTGGTGATGGTCGACGCGAACGGCGACGACAGATTGGAGACCGTCGTGAGCAGTCCGTACACGGCGCTTTCGTTGCCTTCGCCCGCCAGCTCCACTACGACGTACGTCGAGATGATAAAGCCAACGCCGTTGGGCAGGAACTCGAGGATCGGCGCGCCGAGCCAGAACCACTGGCTGCGAACCACGTCCCACGTCGTGAGAAATACAACGATGCTGTCGAGACACGTGATGAGCAGCAGCGTGATAGCGTGCATCCACCGCCAGTTCCACTGCAATCCCCACTTGCCAGTCGCGTACAGTGTCAACGCGAAGACCACGTTGCCCAGGATCGTGAAGATCTTCTCGTTCAGCGGCGTGACTCTGGCCCAGTACTCCTGCATGGGCGACGCCGGTGTCGCTGTGAAGGACTCGAAGATACCAGAGAAGAACTTGTACGCGATGACCTGGTACATGGCACGCTGCTGGAGCAGGTTCCAGAACTCGGACAAGTAACTCGTGATCTTGACGCCTGGATGCTTTTGCTCCTTGATGAAGAGCCACGTGATGGGGATCACAGGCACACAGAAGACCGCGAGGATCAGCATGAGCTGCGGGAACGACAGCGAGAAGTCAAAGTCGCCGCCGTAGTCCTCGCCGTTGAACGCAAAACCCGTGAGGACGTTCGCCAGCGACGCGAAGATCGTGCGCACCATGTAGATCGTGGTCTGTGTCTTGCCTCGCACGGCCTCTGGCTCACGCTGAGCCAACTCCACGACAACACCGTCCGCCGCGACGTCAGCACCGATGTATCCGACGGCTGCGAGCATCATCATGATGATGAACTTGCCTCCCCGGTCCGGCGCAGTGTGGTCGATGCCCTCAGCAATCTGCTCGGGCGTCCACGCGTCGTGGGGGATCTTGACCAAAGCCCGGTCCTTGTAGTACGGATCGCCAGCGTCCATGCAGACCATGACTAGGAGCATGGACACACACACCGTCCAGCCGAGCATCATGAACGGACGACGACGGTAGCCGAAGATCGGGAAGCAGTCCGAGATGATGCCGTACACGACCTTGAACGACCACGGCATGGTCAGCAGCACACTGGCCGACACGATCTGCGTGCCTTCCATGTTGAGGTACTGCTGCAGGAACGGGTAGATCGTGCCTGGCAGAGTGCCCAGAAGCAGCCCCACAGCTGCGTACTGCGCAAGCAGACCGATGTACTCTCTGCTCCAAACATTAGGAGCTCCTCCAGCGCGGAGAGCTCCTTCTTCAAGTTCCGACTCGGTCGGAGGCGTCTTGACGTCGACGAAGCTGTCTTCCTTGGGTCGTGAGACGGACGAGAAGTACGAAACTCGCTCGGCGATGTCGCTCTTGATGTCGAAAGCCACCATGTTGTGAAGATCTGGGTCGTTGGGATGGAAGAGGTGTGCGTACTTGAACGCAGACTGGAAAGTGAGTAGTCTTCGTACATGCCCATGGTCGCTGGGATCTCGTGGTATCGATAGAAATCGATGGTGGCGGATCGTCATGGACGAGGCTCTTCGCACGTACACTTGAGCCAGTCGAAATCTGAGAAAACACGTTTTTTGGTCGCGCTGCAACACTGAGAACGGCACGTCGTGGTGGACAATTGAGTCCAAATCGTCGACTCACGTGCCTCGCAATGTAGACATGAGAACGGTGGGCGTACGTAGGGACGCTGAAGATTTGCCGTTGTATTTAACGACTCGCGAGAGGCTCGTACACTTCCGTTCAGAAGCCAAGCGTGATATTTTCACCCAGCGTCGCACCAATGACGGTGCCGAGACCCGGGTGGATGAGCGTGCCGACGGCTGCACCGATGCCGCTCGTGACTACAGCAACGCTTGAACGGCGAGCGTTTTTAGAGGTGATCTGAAGAAATGACGTCGTCGAGACCTCGGGCTCCGCCGTCTTCGTTGCCGCCATGCAAGAAATTGTCGTCCTGGTTCTTCTTGGACGCCTTGTATCGTTCTACGGGGTTGCAGACCACTCGATACGCCTACAAGTATTGCTCTGTGAGGACTTAGTTGTTTGATCCTGGTTTGACGACTATGCTGGACGTACCTCTTCGATGAGGAAGATGGACACTTGACCAAGGATGCTAGCTCGGATCCCCGTCTTGAACATGAGCAAACCCGCCGCATACCGCCTATGCGTGCGCGTGAGCTTGCGTATCGCCGACTTGCTCATGCCTACAGGGGCAGCACATCTAATAGTTAGTCTTCTGATGCCTCTCCGCATTAAGAAGCTCATCATGGCCGTACTTTTGATGAGCTTGCTGACGACTTGTGGACGTACGTACATGGCCGCGATCTTCGCGAGAGTGCACAGGCACATTTTGATGCTCAGTGACTTGATGAACGACGTCACGAACTCCAGTCCATAGCGGTTCATCGGTGGCTTCCTCTTCTTCTTCTTCTCCTCATGCGTGTCGCCTTCCTCGAGCGTGTCCAGCTCATCAACATGTCTACCGTCACCACCACGCAATGGCTCATGGTTCTTCTCGGGCTGCTTCTGACTCAGCGTCGTGTGGAAGTAGCTGCAGACGACCTTGCCCTCTGACGTCGCAGCCACGAAGCCGATCTCAAGTGAGCCGAGGTGCTCACTGATTACCTTCACGTCCACTGCGTAGTTCTTCTGTGCCGCCACCACGCTCATAATGCCGCCACCACGCTCATAATCACTGAGTTGTCAACGACGTATCTCCTCGTGCAGGAAGCAGCTTTCGTTTCCGCTGGGAATGTTGGTGTGGATCCTTCCGATTTTTCCGAGTGTCGACACCTATGAGACTGCATGTCATACTGACTTGAAGGGATCAATGATTGCTTGCAAACGTGATACAGGGATGGTGACAAGGAGTGATCGATCAGCTTGGCTTCCATGAGAGGCTGACAGGCAATGCGGCGAGCCAAGAAGCATTGGGTCTTGGTGTCGTGGGCGATCGTAATAGCTGCGAACGAGAACTCGCGACTGTCGAGCGACACAGGTGACGTTGTGTCACGGACGCGTAACGCAAGAAAGGGTTTATTGCACTTGACGGTGTATGGCTCCTCCTCTTCTTTCCTCCCTTTAGATGACGTAGGCGATGGTGTCGCCCAGCGTCGCGCCGATGACAGTGCCGAGACCTGGGCGGATGATCGTGCCGACCGCAGCGCCGAGGCCTCCGGTTAGCACCGCGAGACCCGAGCGGCGAGCATTCTTGGCCGTGATGCGCAGGAACGACGCCGCCGAGACGTCCAGCTCGTCCTTCTTCTCATCCTTCTCGTGGTCGCCGTTACGCAGGTGCTTCTTCTCACCGGCCTTCTTCGACGCCTTATATCTTCGCACGAGAATGAGGATCACTTGATGCGCCTACAAGACCACGAGCGTGGTGGTGAGAGATCCGTGGTTATTGACAGAAGGAAGCGAGATGGTGCTACCGTACCTCCTCGACCAGGAAGATGGAGATGTGGCCCAGGATGTTGCTTCGCATGCCCGTCTTGACGATGAGCGCACCCGCCGTAAAGCGACTGTGTGTGCGCATGAACTTGCGCGTCGCCGACTTGCTCACGTCTGTCATTCAGTCACCATCCACATACACGTCAGACATCTACCTCGCATATCATAAAGCTCCTCTAGATCCTCCTCACCTTTCACGAGCTTGCCCACGACCTGCGGTCGCAAGTACGCGATGGCGATCTCCTCGAGGATGCGCAGACACGTCGTGATGCTCAGCGACTTGGTGAACGACGTCGCGCACGCGATGCCGAACTCGTTGGCCGTCGGCGGCGTGAACTCGTCCTTCTTCTTCTCCTCGCCGTCCTTGGCGGTCTTCTTGGCCGCGCGCTTCTTGAGCTTGTCCATGACGGCGTCCAGATCGTCGTCCGCATCCTCGTCGGTGTCCGTGTCATCTTCGCCATCGCTTTCCTCGAGCTCCAGCGACGCGATGAAGCCGTTGAACACCATCAGTCCCTGCATCGCCACCGACCGCACGGCCGTGATGGTGATGTCGCGCGACTGGAAGTGCTTGTAGAACGGCTTCTTGTCCGCCAAGTAGTGCTTATGCGCCACCACACTCATCTTCGCTAGCTAGAGATCTCTTCAGACAATGCACACGCACACACACGCCTCGCCAATACGTCGGTCGCGCGCGAAGAAGTTTTTTCTTCCGCTCGAGGATTGGCTTGGATCCACGTGCGTTTCCGGACGGGCGTAGCTCCTGACGAGCAGATGGCTGGGTCTACATCCGGAACGCTACCTTCGTGCAACATTCGCGTCACCTTCAGTATTTTTTGACTCGATCGTTCGACTGGTACCTTCGTATGACCTTCGTGCAACCTTCCGAAACTGTTTACATGATCGCTGTAATCACCGCAGGCCCCGAATGACTGGGGTCTTCCACAGAGCTCTTGAAGTTGGGAAGGTCATTGGCCGTTGATGAAACAAAACATTGCCGCCTGTCTGGTCCCTGTATTTCCATTCTCACAATCCCCTCGTGCTTCAGAAACCCCCTCTCCTTTAACAAGACACATCATGGACTCTGCTGCTATCGCGCGCGTGTTCAAGCAGGACGCCGTCGCCGGCCGCGTGGCGCTCATCACGGGCGGCGGCTCGGGCATTTGCCAGGAGATCGCCATCAAGCTGGCCGAGTACGGCGCCAAGGTCGCCGTCATGGGCCGTCGCGAGGCCATGCTGCAGCAGACCGTCGACATCATCAAGAGCAAGGGCGGCCAGGCCATCTACGTGACCGGTGACGTGCGTAACGAGAAGAGCGCGGCCGAGGCCGTGCAGAAGGTCGTCGCGACCTTCGGCAAGCTCGACGTGCTGGTGAACGGCGCGGCCGGCAACTTCCTGGCGCTCGCCGACAAGCTCTCGACCAACGCGTTCCGCACGGTTATGGAGATCGACACCATCGGCACGTTCAACATGTGCCGCAACGCGTTCGAGGCGCTCAAGCAGAGCGGTGACGCTTGCATCGTCAACATCACGGCCACGCTGCAGCTGCCTGCGACGTGGTACCAGGTCCACGCGTCTGCTGCCAAGGCCGCCGTCGACAGCGTCACGCGCACGCTCGCGCTGGAGTGGGGCACGTACGGCATCCGCGTGGTGGGCGTCGCGCCTGGCCCAATCGCCGACACCACGGGCACGCAGAAGCTCTCGGGTGACGTGGACCCGGCCCAGGTCGAGGAGTTCCTCAAGTCGGGCATCCCAATCGGTCGTGCCGGCACCAAGTGCGACATCGCGGCCACTGTTCTGTTCCTCGTGTCGCCAGCAGCGTCGTTCGTCTCGGGCGACACATTCATTGTGGACGGCGCCAACTACCTGTTCAAGCCGCCAGTCATGTCGCGCGAGACGCTCACGGGATGGTCCAAGGACATGGAGCAGAAGTCTCGCAAGGCGCCAAAGGCCAAGCTGTAAACTACTGCTGCAAGTATCCTCAAGCCACGTACGTCTGGCTACTATCAATACGGGTAGGAGTCTTTGGTGTCGCAGTGCTTATCCATAATAAAAAGAAGTTATCGATCGAGTCTAGGATATGAAGTTGTCATGAAGCCCATAGGTGGCCTCTAGGACTCCGTTGGCACTGGCGAAGGCGATGGCACAGGCAGTGGCGTGTCCGGCACCGACGGCTTGAAGGTGTTGTTCATTGGACGGCCAGTGTGCTGTCCACCCATGAACGTGGGGATCGACTCCAGTGGGAT
>JAADXB010000461.1:0-13338 GCA_023337495.1 Pythium diclinum | reverse complement strand
TGTCGCGTTGATGTCGTGGAGTGGCGACTGCTCGGCCGGTTGATTTCTCCGTGGTGCCCTTGCAGGCGATTAGCGCGGCCTTCGTGTCGTGGAGCGGGCGACGGCGTTGCTGAGGTGATCTCCGGGGCGCCCTTGCGGGCACTTGCTTCCCCACTCGAAGCGCTTCAGCTATCAAACACGGCGGAGCCCCATTACCTGGATGGTGGACGCACACCCCGCAAAGAGGCCCCCCACTTGCTCACGTCCGGACGCCGAGGCGACTTCCATGTCCATGACGCTTGCCGACCACCCGCCCGTGCCGTGCCGCTCTGTTTTGGGGCTCAGGCTAAACGGGTGGTCCTTTTGGGGGACTGTTGCTCGAATGTTGCTGGAAGGGACTTGAGGGGTAGGCGGAAAATTTGGAAGTGTCTGAGTTTGATGCGATAAGTGCGCACATGTAGCAGATGAGCTGCCTGCCCTTAACGACATCCCACGCCTTCGCACACGCAAAGTTGTTATCTCGAGCGTCGTTTTGTCTTATAGTCAGAGGATTGTTTCCTCAGCTGACGCGCACTCCTTTGCAACACGAGGCCAGCTCGTCACCTCTACAACCATGAACACTGAACTTCTGAGCAATATCCTATCCAGGATCGACTAACAACCAAACACCCCCACAGGCATCGCATTCCAACACTTTTCCCCTTCAGCGCAAGTGATCCCGAAAGCCATAAGCACCAGTTTGCTTGACCAACCATCCAAGTTTCATCGACACGAGACCGTCTCTATCATCATGCTCTCACTGAAGAATATCTGCGTACTTGTCGCTCTTCTCGTCGCGGTTGTCAACGCAGAAGACGCGCCATCTTCCAACCTCCGCACTGCTTATGAAGATGACCTCGGAAGTTTGAAGGGAGCTTCAGGCAGCAAACCCGTCGGGTGTGGGAAGAGCTTCAACTTTGGAGCTGCTGAAGGGACGGGTTGTCCTGGAGGCCCATGCTCGGATGGTGGCCCTGGGGCTGGGTGCGGCAAGACCGAGACTGATACTCCTACAGCCGTGAATAGCCCCGTACAGGTCCCAGTCTCAGCTACACCTGCCAAGACACAACCGGCGTTGGACTTGTCCGCCTTGGTTCCAGGCCCTGCTCCGGCACCCGTCCCAGCCACTGGCGCAGGCCCAACTCTCGCACCAGCTACACCTGCTCCAGTATCGGCTCCTAAGCCAACTCCAGCTCCACTCTCTACTGCTGCTCCTACCGCGAACAGACCAAACCAATCTGCATAGGCTCTGAGTGGAGTGCTTCTCTACGTCGTACAGTCACGTGTAGTTTGTCTGACTTATCTGTGATTCGGTACACCGTTCTTGTCGTTTGCAAACCATCGTGCTTCTCTGTTCCTGCAGTCCATGGAATGATTTATGATACTGGCCCTTCATATCGAAATTGAGATCGTTCTTCTTCTTTCGTAATAAACTGAACTGAGCTCGTCTTACGCTGAAGCCCATGCAACGTCTCTACGCGGAAGACGGAGGAAGACAGCTGAAGATAGAAGATTGTGTGTGAAATCACCAACTACAACTGAACCCTTTTATCACATGCCTGGAGTGCTGTAGAAACTCACATACTGGCGTTTGCACTTACAAGCTGGTCGCCAGGCTGATGGCGTCGGGCTGTCGCATCGTCCTGCATTCTACCGTACTGTTCATCCGTCTGTGTTTTGAGCTGAGACTGTTCACGCTTGAAGTGTAGCGGAGAGATGGCTACACCGATCCATCTGACGATACGACCCTGCGTTTTTACAGGTTTCCGAGAACTGCCTTGAACCGATCTTTCGCAATATCAAGATACTGTATACTCCTGAAGATAATCGCACTATGCATCTGCTAGATGCTCGATCTGCATCTACATGGTGAGACGCACACCCCCTCGATTGACCCAAGGATTTCTACTTACTAGCAGTACGCCCTGAGGCAAGTCCCCCAGTGCCACTCCTCGAGGCCTTACGATTCCAACGTTGGCCTCCCCAAAGTCATTCTGCAACTTGCCTTCTCCAGCTCAAGTCGCTTCCCACACACAAGGCCTTCTTCGTCTTCTACACGACTCAAGCCCACACCAACTTCCGTCGACAATCCGAACGCTCACGATGCTCTCGCTCAAGAAGATCTGCGTGCTCGTCGCGCTCTTCGTCGCTGTCGCCCAGGCTGAAGAAACCGCCTCTCGTCACCTGCGCACTGCAGGATACGGCGGCGGCGGAGGCGGTGGTGGCGCTCCTTCTGGCGGTGGCGGTGGAGGTGCTCCAGGAGGCGGTGCTCCAGGAGGCGGTGCCCCTGGTGGTGCCAAGGGCGGACCTGGCGGCGGAGCTCCTGGTGGCGGAGCTCCTGGTGGCGCTGGAGGAAAGGGCGGCCCAGGAGGCGGAAAACCGTGCAGCTCTGGAAAGGGCGGACCCAGCGGCGGACCCAGCGGCGGAGCTCCTGGAGGTCCTGGTGGTCCTAGCGGCCCAGGAGCCCCTGGTGGTCCTGGTGGTCCTGGAGCCCCTGGTGGCAACTCGCCAAGCGGTGGATGCGGCGGCGGAAGCATCGGCTTCGGGGCTGGCGGTATGCCTTCCGGTGCTGCTGGCAACGGATGCTCGGGTGGCGTTCCGCCTCCAGCCCCAGGCGGACCTAGCGGCGGTGGTGGTAGTCCTCCGAAGGGTGGTCCTGCTAGTCCTGGTCCTGCGGGTGGAAGCCCAGGTGGCCCAGGTGGTCCTGGTGCTCCTGGCGACGCCCCCATGGCTCCTGTCAGCGGCAACCCTGGTAACTACCCAGGCACGGACACCAGCGCGTCGACGGCCGTGCTCCCCAACAGCGGCCCGGCCCCAGTGCAGCCTCCAGCGGACCAACCAGCCCAGGCTCCAGCCCCTGCTCCTCAGCCGGCGCCTGCCCCAGCTCCAGCTCCAATGCCAGCGCCGGCTCCAGTGCCAGCTCCTGCTCCAGTGCCAGCAAACAACCCGATCCAGTCGTAGATCGAAGTTGGCTCGCCTCCCCCCAGTCGGTCGTCCGTCCGTTCGTCCAGTCTCGTCCACACCTCGCTTCTGTTTGCAGTTTTAGATGTTTGTTCCACACCGTTACTACGTAGTAATCCACAACGGAATTCCCACAGTTCTATTCACTTTCTCTCCCCCTCTACGCCGCTTGGCTCTTGAGCAGCGACGTCTGGATCAGGATATTCTCAATCATTTGATGGCTCGAGTTCAAATTGCCATGCGTCGAGTGGATCACAAAGTCCGTGATCGCGCCCACCTTGCGGTCCTGGTCCGTGGCCTCATCATCGTACACGTCCGGCGTCATCACGTACCGCGCGCGAAGCTGCGTCGCCTGCGTCGGGTCCTCTTTCGACGGCGTGAGCTCGACCCAGGCCTTTTGCCTAACCAGCAGTCCGCCCATGAACATCCCCGACACTTCCAGCGGCTCAGCCAGCATATTCCACACTATCACCGTGCGGTTCTCCTCTTGATACCGTCGTACACACTGCTTGCCCCGGAACTCGCCCTGCATCGGCCCGGCCTTGATCTCCACAGCGAAATTCCTGGCCATGATCTCGTCTGTGAGCTCCACGGTCTCTCTTGACAGCGACGTCATCATCGACTCGCCACGCGTCATGTGCTGCCAGAACGCCTCGGCCGTCGACTTGAGATCAAACGGCAGGATCTTGCTGTCCAGCACGTCGATGTACATTTCGCCCATGTCCTCGTCGCCTGGCTGGTCCTCGTCGGTCATACGGACCTGGATATCGCGGAAGATCGCCCCGCGACTAGCGAAACGCTCATGCGTGAAGATGGTGTCGGCCTCACTGTACTGCTGCTCTAATTGCTGCAACAAGCCCGCAAAGATCGTCGCCTGCTCCTCTTGTGTGGCGTTGCGGCTCCACTTGAACTGCTTGGTCTGCTTTCGGCTCAGCAGCTTATACAAACACCAAGTCAACATTATCAGAGACTGGCAAATAATCCAATTTAGAGCAAAAAAAGAGAGAAGACGTACGTTGCCGCTGGCGCGCTTGCGAAGCAGCTTCTCGAGCGAGCGCGCGACGCGGATCTGCTCCTCGAGCATCTCCTTGAGCTTGGCGTTCTCCACCTCCGACTGTTGGCGTTGTTCCGACTGCCGCGCCGCGACTTTTTCCCACACGGCCGCGAGTTGAGCCGACGGCTTCTGCGTCGTCGTTGCAGTCGAATTTGAGCCGTTGGAGGACGCCAACGACGCCGTGCTGGCGTTGGAAAGCGTGGGCGACGGCGGCATGCCGCGGCTCTTCTTCTGGAGCCGCTCCAGGCGCTCTTCGAGCTCGTTCACGCGACTGCGAAGGTAGATCAGCTCGTCTTTTTGGCGTTTGCGCACGCGTTTCGGACCCGTTTTGACCGGAACTTCCGCGGGTGTCGTACTGTTGGAGACGCCTGACGTTGGCGGCGCTCGCTTGGCGGCCGTGGAGGAGCCAGACGACGAGGAAGTGGGTGAATCGCCACCGTCTTCGTCATCGTTCGCTTCGTCATCTTCACGTTCGTTGGAAATCGTGTAGCCATTTTCCAATTTGTTGGCGTTGGCGATCGATTTGTTGGCGTTTTCGACGGAGAATTTAGACGGTGGTCTAAACGCCGACGGAGCGGGCGCTGGCGCAGATGTCGCGTATTGACGCGACGCGTCTCCAGCGGCGTCCGGATTGAACAGATCCTCACCTCCGTCGTACTCGTCTAAGAACGCGAGCGCCTCTTGCAGCGTCTCGTCATCGTCCGCTTGCGCATTGGGCGCGTAGTTCATTGTGGCGGTCGCGTTTGTTCGCGGTCTATCCTTCCCAGCGTCTTGATGACGATGGACCAAACAGGTAAGGCCAAACAACATGCATTCTCGTCCTCCTTGGAGCAACTCAAGCGTCGGTCAAGAACAACTGTTCCGTGTTCGTCCGCCGCCGAAACACGACAAAAATTACCTGGTTATAGTGACATCGCGAGTTAACCGGCCGATATCCCAAACATCAGTTTCTGAACATCAAGCTTTGATGTTTGGTTCGTGATGTTACGATTCCTGGTTTCATGGGTCTCTCTTTTTGTTTCGAGCACAGAGTGTTTCAACGGCAATCATGGTGTGAAAGTACTTTTACATTATGGTGGTTCTTCTCTGGTGGTTCCGCTTGCCACCAGGCTGCTGCTTCACTATCTATGCTGATGGGGTTGCTGTGCTTATGGCCGGCTTTGCAATCCGCGCTGCCTCCTGGATGAAGTCCAACAATCTCAGCTCGAGTCCTGCAAAGGACGTCTCCGACACTGGCTGCACGTTGAACGCCTTCTCGTAATAAATATCCTTGCCGTAACACCGCTTGAACATTGGATAGTAGCGGCCTCCATTCGCACCACGCACGTCGTAGTCGTCCAGCGGGACGTCGCCCAGCTTGAACTGCTGCAGGTCCTGCCACACGATGCGTCGGTTGTCGCTCGTGAGCTTTTCCTGGTTACGATGCAGGAAGATCACGTCTCCCTTCGTGTCATGCTGGACCATCGTGACGCCGCAGAAGACATTTCGATCTGGAAGCTTCACACCGGCAGAGCCTGGGGGCATTTCGATCATGTGGAACGAGCTCTTGGTCTTCATCCACGCGAAGCGGAAGAGGTCCTTGTCACCCCACACGAGTCGCATCTTCTCAATCAGAGACGGGTTGAAGGCGTAGTACATCATCACGTTCATGGCTGGAAGATGGCGGCGACGATCAATCAGCACCTGGCCACTCTCCTGCTCGAACATATCGACTGGGTCGAGATCAAACACGTCCCACACGAGGCTCGTGGGCTGGATGTTGAAGATCGTCTTCTTGAAGCGCCAAAAGTCGGGCCAGAAGATCGCGCCCGTGGCTTCAAACTTGGCCGATGCGAATAAATACGTAGGATCACGCACGGCAAAGTTGTCGGCATCCAGCAGCAGCACTTGGTCAAAGGCACTGTAGAACACCGCGTAGGTCTTGGTGTAGAAGCGAGAGGCGCGCGGGTCCGTGATCTCACGCAAATACACGCCGTACTCACTCGTGAGCTTGCGCAGGATCGGGTGGTCCGTGTTTGTCTCCGACTTCATGTACCACAACTCGACAGGCAGCGCGCAGCCGAGCTGACGCATCGACTTGATGGACGCAAACACACTCTCCAGCAGCTTCTCGTACACCACGATGACCAGCCCTCGCTTGAAGAAGGCGTCCGGTGAGTTCTTGACCTCCAGCGGAAGCAGTGCTTTGTTGACGTTTGCCTGGTCTTTCACGAAGTTCTCTCGGCACTGATCATAAGAGAACGTCTTGTCGTGGACGTACTCGGGCGCACGCTTGCCGTAGGTCAGGATCTCAGCAAAGTCCTCGCACTTGAACGTCACGCTGGGCCGCAGCGAGTCACAGTACATCTCCATCACGCGCTGCGTGGCCTTGGTCGTCTTGTGGCGGATCTCACAGAAGCCCGAGACGCCGTTGTTGATCGTGGCGTTGCACGGCAGCGACTTGTCCGCCTCCACGGGGCCTATGGGCGTGCAGTCCTTGCACGGACGCCACGCCACACACTCGTACTCCTCCAGATTCCCCAGTCGCTTCCATCGCTCCTGTACGGACTGCTTCGGGCCGGACGATGCTTGGACAACAACTTCCTGGGAATTTGTTGGCGTTGGGGAAACTGTTGGTGTTGGCGAAGTTGGCGTTTCCACCGGAATGTTGGCGATTCCGCCGCCACGAAGAACTGGAAGCTGCTGTGTATCAGCGGAAAACTGTGTGGATGCGGCCTTGCCTGCGAGTGACAACGCGCTGCTGCCGCCCTGTACATCGCTTCCCTGGAGCAGCGAGGACACCGACACGAGTCCGATGCCGCATGTACAGATGATGAGGAAGAAGATGCCGAAGAGCTTGTTGGTCGCGTTGCCGTTGCGCTGGCTCGACGGCGCTGGGAAGCCATGCATCGGCGGCGATAACGGAGCCGTCGAATCTCCATGCGGCGACTGCATCGTGGGCGAGAGCGGTGCGCTGGAAGGCATGCTTGACGGACTGAGCGGCGCGCCGTTGCTGGATCTCCTAGTTGGGAGCAGCGCGAGCTGGTCGGTTGTTGGAAGATCACTGCTCCACGCCATCGTAGTCTAATAGTCAGCCAGTCGTGTCGCACTGTGAGACGGTCGATGCCTGATGCGTGTGTGGGAAGTCGCACGACGGCGAATCAGGCGAAGCTACGCGCACGCTTCCTTCCGCGGCGTGAGGCAATTTGTTGGAATTTGTTGGCGTTGGTGATCCGTGCGCGCCAACAAAATGATCGTTGCCTTCCAACTGTCGATGGGACGTGGTCACCCTGTAGAGAATAGGCAATGAACGATGTGCGATGGCGTTGGCGTTGGCGTTGGCGTCGGTGGGTTTGGATCGGGTTCCTGATCTATCTTGGGAAGTGTGCGCCGTGGTAGAGGCACTGAGTCCCAACGCCCACTCTTGAAGACTGTATGGTTTGTCGTTTGGCTCGCAATAGTGGAGATGGGACATTCCCAGGCACCCACAACCAAGCGGCGTTACAATTGCACGCCTCGTCGACTCGAAAAATGAAAGATCTGGCCAATCAGAAACGGCAAATTGATCAAAAAGGTCTTTGATTGGACCAACAGACAGTGCAGCCATCTCAATGTGGCGCCAGCTGCAAGGCCAAAACCTACCCCCTCCAGTAGTCATCAGACCAAAACGTGTTTTTCGTGGATAGAATTTTACGAAAAACAAGTTGTTCTGCGTTCACTGTCGTCCAATTTTTGAGGGCACAGTTCCAACAACAGTCGACACGGCTTGCGTCAGGCTGCTTCGACTCGGCTGCTTGTCCAGAAAACAAGCGCTCCCCTGGAAGTTGTAAACGGTGTTTTGGACAATTTTCGTTTTCGTCACACTACCAAATTCGCATTGCGGGGTGGGACCGACATCCGACTTGTGGGAGGTGCTGCTCGTTGTGATGGAGATGATCGCTCTCGCCGCATTGCGAACGACAGTCAAGACTGACGTGGCGTCGGTCCACGGCAAGCGGATCAAAGCCAAATCCAAATCATCACGATCCTGAACTTGGACAGCTGACGCTCGATGGTTTTCACAAGCAATTCACAGTAGGTTCCAGGAATCCTGAACCATCTGAACACAGAAGATCGCCGCTTGTTCTGGGCAGGTGTGGATGCTGGATCCCAAAGTGAGTGGCCAGAACGGTTCCAGTCCAGAAATCCCAACTTATCCAGTCAGCCAGTTCGTCCAGCCAATCAATGGTGTAGTCCACACTATCAATGTCCTCTTCGCTTCTCTGTCGAATAACAGCCAATCAACCAAAACCTCTATTTTCAGCCAATCAATGGCCTTTCGCACGTCGGATTACGCCTTTCTATAGGAGGTCATCCAAAGAGAACGGCGGCGAAGATGCAGCAACCACCTCAACCTCCACCAACGGCGATGGCATCAGGCGACTCCAACGCCGTCTTCCAGGAAGCGCTAGCCTTGCTGGACGAATTCTACGCGATCGACGGCATCGACCTCGTGCCCGAGCAGTGGTATGGGAAGCTAGAGCCGCTGGGGTTAAACGCCGCCGGCACGGCGTCCATTCCTTTGACACAGGCTCCAAAATCCGTCCCCGTGTCTGGCGACGGCTCGGACGGCCACGACGACGACGCTGCGTCTCAGGACGGCAAGTCCGGACCCAACTCCGGCTCCTCGCAGCCGCGACGGAACCGCCAACGCGAAGAGCTGCTGCGGCTGCGTGAAGAGGCGACGCAGTTGGAACAACGACTCGTCGATCTGAGGCAGCGCCGCCAAAATGCGGCGGCGGCAGCGGACGCCATGTCCCAGGAAGAGCGCGATATGATGGCACTGTGGGAGAAGATCGCCGTGCGCCAGCAGAGCGAGCGCCAGCGCGTCGAGGTCGAGAACGCCAAGCTCAAGGACTTGTTTTCGGCGCAGACCCGCGTCGCCCAGGAGCTACGAAGACTGCTGGAGAAGCAGATGAAGGCACACGTACGTCTACCTGCTGCTGTATATCTGGTTGATTGATGGATGCATGGACTGACTGACTGATGGATTCATTGATCTTATAGACGACTGTGCCGAGTCTGTGCAATGGCCAGGATGTGCCGAAGCGCAAGTGCCGCCTGGAGGAGCTGCCCGACTACCCGGTCTTCCAGGAGCTCATCAACGGCCTCGAGCAGTCGTACTTTGAAGTGGACGCCGTGTTCCAGAACGCAGGCATCGACGCCGTCGCGCCGCCCTTCCGCACCACACAACTCAAGCTCGACGACCAAGTCGGCGTGCGTGTGGAGATGCTCGGACGCCGCATCGTACCGTTCGACGTCCACGACATGAGCCACGCGATCTGGAGCCACGCACGAGAGGGCGCCATGCATCCGTACTATTACTTTTACGACGAAGCCGACACGGCCGACGATATCATCGCACGCTCCTGTGGGATCCGTGCGCCCCACGGCAACATCTCCGTGGATCTCCACGGCAAGCACTGCTCGCGCCGCTTCGTGGAACCGGATCGCGTCGTGGTCACGTGGCGCGCTGTGCTCGAGCCACAAGTGTACTCGGGGGTCCCAGCCAACGACATCCAGTTCCGAGAGACGGGCTGGGTCGTGCTCACGAGAGCGGGCGCGCCGGGCGCGTGTGAGGTCCGCATGTTCCGCGTGATCTCGCCGGACGTGCCTGTCGGTGGAGAGGCCAGCGCCGACTGGAGGATATACGCGCTGATCGACTTTGTGAGCAGCGTGGTCCACTCGCAAGGCTCGATCATGCAGCAAAAGGTGGAAAACTATTTACTCGAGAACGCGTTGAAGCGGCAGGTCGCCAACGCCCACGCCAACGCCAACGCCAACAGCACCAACAGTACGACCCTCAGCTCGTTACCTGCATAGCCCGTCTAAGTATCTTGCAAGGCCAGTGAAGATCAAATACATATTGGGATGGCTCCTCATCCGAGCAGTCAATTGCCTTTGCTTGTGAGGACTAAAGAAACTCGTTGGCTTCACGACTAGCAGCGTGGTCTTTCACGAAGACGCTGAGGCTTTCGATCAGTGCCGCTTGGCGGTCCATTGATGCAGCCTGCTGATCCATTGACGCAGCCTGCCGCTCCACCAACGATTTGAGCTCGTCCACTTGCGTGGAGAGTGTGTCGACACGTGTGGTGAAGGCCGCTTGCTCGTCGGTGGTTGACTTCTTATGCCCGAACTCCCATCGCTCGCCATCTTCGAGTGTGCTGAACTGGGTAAAATGGTTGAAGGCCAGTGGGCGGTCGGTGTCGCCTCTTGCCGGAAGTTTGCCCCGGTAGGCGTACAAAAAGCAGCTCGCGAGGGCCAATTGGATCAATGCCACCACCAATCGTTTGAAAGATTCACCTTCAACGGTGAACAGCCGATCTCTTGCATCATGGTACATGTTGAACGAGTGATCGGCTACGCGCTCAAGGCAGCGGTCAATTTTCTCGAGAGCCGACCACTTCTTAGGTTCACTTCTCGTTTGCTTAGCATTGCACTGCAGGTTGTTCCAAATTTTTTCGCGTTGGAGACCGCTGAGCGATTTCTCCATGCGAACAATCGCCTGCGCGTAGCTCAGCAGCACTTGGCCCTCGGCTTTCTCCCAAATACGGCTGTAGCTCGTCGACATCATCGCGATCAGCAGATTCAGCAGCACGATCACCACACTCACAAGATACGCCAATAGAAGCAGGTTTGCGACGACCCACGTGAGTCCTGTGGCGGCGTTGAACGGGTCGTAGGTGATTTGTCCGAACAGCATGAGGAGCGTAGTGATCAGCGCATCCACGAAAGTCTTGTAGCCAGTGCTTCCGAGCAAGAGGACGTAGAAGCCGCCGCTGAAGCCGAAGAGGAAGACGCAGTAGAGCAGGATGAACTTGGCGACGTCGCGCACCATATCGGACATCATTGTGATCAACAGGGCTTGGAAAAATACAATATAATATTGATTGCACCAGAATTACCGGCCAATAAATTATTTCAATACCATATTGATTTTTTGTATTGCTCCCTAATGTTAAAGTCAATACTAAAACCCTCCCTCAAGGCTGAATGAGAGGCTTAGTCGGTCTAGATAGGCTCCATATCACCTTTTTGTATGGGCAGGATATTGAAGGATATTGAGGCCTCCATCAATAAATAATTTCTGCTATTTTATTGCATCCAATTTATATTGCATTTATTTTTTCCAAGCCCTGGTGATCAAGACGGCGACGGATCCGGCCATTTGTAGATACTGGAAGAGGTTGATCCAGAGCATGACGTTGAGTACGCCAACAACGGCTTGTAGGAGCTCAGAATGGAAGCCACACGCTTGAAACACGGTGAGGTAGATGATGCCCAGGTACGTGCCAGCCCCCAGCAAGTTCCAGAACGACAAAAAGTATGCCGGACCTTCGACGTGTAGCTCTCGTTTCTCGGTGGTGAGAAGAAGTAGAGCGGACAGTACAGCGGCAACAATACGCTCGATAACGATCGCGATTTGTCGAGAGCCGTGGATTCCATGCGAGGTCGTTGCTTGCTCACTGATCACCGAGAGACTGAAGGCTGCCAGAAGTGTCGAATACAGGAACACTTCTCTTCGGAACATTCGTCTCCCAAACGCCTGCCACTTGGCCTTGATGGTGTACCGCATGGCCTTGCACGCGAGCGCGTCACAGGCGACGCGCGTCTTGATCACCATCGCCAGTGCAGTGAATGCCACCAACATATACGGGTGGCCGTAAATTTCTTTCACCGACAAGTAGTACACAGTGGAGTTGACGCCTTGGCGTGTTTCTCTTGACGCATTGATCCGGTTCGGCAGTTCCTTCACCTTTGGAGCGTCAAACGTCAAGTCCACGGTGAAGAGTTCCAGGTAAGGCACGACGATATCCGGGTCTTGCCTACAAATCGCCCTGAAGAGGCGGTTACTCCACTTGCGTTCATAATTTGGATGATGCAGCAGCCACATCGCGACGTCGTGGTGACCGAATTCCAATGCTCCCCACACAGGCGGTCTGCCTTTCTTGTCTGGAGCACCGACGTTGACATCAGCGCCGTGGTCGATCAGCAGTTGACAGTCGTAAAGATCTCCCTTCATCGCCGCCATGTACAGCGGTGTGCGACTCTCCTCATCCTATTGACAAATCCACTGTCTGTGAGTCCGACCACACTACGTTCAGTTCCCGTCTAAATCGTACCATGATGTCGACCGGTACGCCCGCCTTCAGAAGATACTCCGTGAGGCCTCGCTTGGATATGTCACCGGCAAACTCGTGTAGGAGCGTGCTGTGAGTGGTGTATGTCATGAGACACACGGTCTCCAGTTCTTCTACGACGCTCTGCCACGCGCCATTTGCATCGAGGATCTTATCGACAATCGCGGCTAGCTCCTCGGGCTGAATGGTCTTCATCTTGGTCTTCCACTTCATTGGTGCATCACCAGCCACCATATCGGTCTCCACCAGCGCTTCCATCACCACTGCTGCTGTGGTGCCCATGTACGCCTCGGCCACTTCTAGACTGGGAAGCACCCGATGCGGTTTTGTCTCTGGCGAGTCGTCGGGATCTCCACGTCCTGGAGGCGTCGACACAACTGGCTGCTCCAGAGGCATCGGCGTGACTCTCTCCATTGCACCAACGACAGGATGAGTTTCTGGGGGCACGGCTGGTGGTCCTTTCGAGAATGGCTGCTATGTACGCGAATCGCGTCGTGATCCATTGCTCGCTAGCGGCCTGCCGCCCAAGGGGCGTCCGTGCGGACGCGAGTGAAACGACGCGCCCCTTCACACGCTAGATCCACAGGTCAGAGAGCCTTCACGCTTGTGCTTCCACACCCACCACCAGTTGAAGTACATAACCGACGAGCCGGGGGGCGGGATTGGTTAAAAGAATCATCGACCTTCGGTCAAGTTCATCACCGAGTTCCAGTTGCACAAGTTCCAGAAGTACTCGAGATGGGATGATGAACACAGACGACCGTCGATTCTCGACTAAAACTGTGGGTATTTTCTGGACAAGCGAAGTGCGGATGGAAAATGTGTTTTCAGGAAGAACGAGAAGCAAGGATTGTCATACTCGTACCGTGGATCGCGCCAGCCAAGATCCAGTCAATTCTCGTGGCAACCGTGCGCGCGACCTCAAGATGTAAGTTGTGGGTTTTTTACTCCTGCTTGCGTGAGCAAGTAAAGTTTTCCCTACGTAGGTGTAGTGTAGTCTTTCGGGGCCGTTCGTTCATGCCTCGGTCGGCATGGCCCATTCGTCATTCGTCGATCGGCACGGCAGTGCGCATCCAGCAGCAACGGCAACCGGCACCCCGACCCGCCGTGTCCAGCGTCCTCGACCAACGACACCAGCGTCACGCCGCG
>JAADXB010000460.1:0-13338 GCA_023337495.1 Pythium diclinum | reverse complement strand
TTTTTGTCATGTACTCCTATTCATTCCTCTATATTTAGGACAATTGTAGGATATATGAGTGCAACATTGGGAAATATTACGGATTCTTGTAGGACAAAT
Source organism: Pythium diclinum (assembly GCA_023337495.1). Taxonomy (NCBI): domain Eukaryota; phylum Oomycota; class Peronosporomycetes; order Pythiales; family Pythiaceae; genus Pythium; species Pythium diclinum. The sequence goes on along the minus strand of JAADXB010000460.1, from coordinate 13,239 downwards.
AGGACATAATTGGACAGTTTTAGGACGGATAACCCGACACCAGTACCGCAACATGGAGCTGAACCGCAAGGTGTACGCCGACGAGACGCAGCAGGTCATGCGTCGCCAGCAGGCAGTGATGGAGAAGCTCAAGAAAGACAACGAGGACATGAAGAACGAGCTGATGCTGGCCACGCGCCACTTGAACGAGAGCTCGGCCACGCAGCAGCAGGAGCAGCTCGCTCGCGTCCAGGACCAGATCGAATCGTTCCAAAAGAAGAACATGGGCGAGACCAAGAAGCTGGAGACGCTCACACAGCAGATCCAGATCATGAAGAACAAAGTGCTCCACCAGAAGAAGCACATGGGCGGTGTGAATGCCGCCAAGGAAAATCAGCAAATGGTCAACAAGCAGATTCGCATCTTGGAAAACCGACTCGACAAGTCGCTAATCAAATTCAACGAAGCGCTCGCTCAAAACAAGATCTTGCGTGAAGAGATCGACAACTTGAGACGCGAACGTGTCGTGTTTGATACGATTTATCGCAAGCTGGAGAAAGAACACAACGACAAGAAGAAGCAAATGGCGGCGACGATTGAGTTGAGTAACATGGCGTACGAGCAGCGCGATGCCGCGCAAATGGAGTTGCGGGCTCTGCAGGAGGCGAACCGCCAGGAGATGGACGACCACCGCCACATGATCAGCGATCTCATGGGTCGGCTCGAGGAATCCAAGCGCCACGCAGATGAAATGAACCACTTGCATCAGCGAACGGGATCCCCACTCCACCGCCTTGGAGGTCACAGTGGGGATTTGACTGCGGACGAGGAACTTGACATGAAGAAGAAGATCAACAAGGGAACGTGGGGAGTGGCCAAGGAGAAAGTCCACGTGCAGGTCTCCATTGAGCGGGTCCAGAACTTTGAGGAGGCGTTCATGAAGCTCAAGGCGGCGACTCAAATTGACGACTTGGAACAACTCGTGGCGTCGTTTATCAAGAAAGAAGACCAGAACTTTTCGCTATTCAACTATGTGAACGAGCAAAGCAACGAGATCGAGAAGCTCGATGAACTCATCGCAGAACTGCGTGAAGAAGAGAAGAAATACAGCGACGACAGCGGCGATGACATCAGTCAGCACAAGCAGCTGCTGAAGGAACTGGAGGGCAAACTCCAAAATACTGAACAGGCCGCGGACAAGTTCGAAGCCAAGTGCCAAGACGCACAGAAGGTCATCAACGCTGTCAAGATCGGCATCCAGACGCTGTTCAACAAGATCGGCTGCAGTTCACAGACGATGGTCGAGATGCTCGGCGATTCCGTCGTGACTGAGGCCAATCTGATGCAATACCTGGGTGTCATCGAGCAGAAGACCAACGACGTGCTGCACCAGTACGCTACAGTCGTCCTGCAGCAGCAGAAGCCGAAGCGAGGAAGCGATACCCACGAGCAAGAGGCCATCTTCGCCGCATCGGCTGCTGCTCCAGTCAAAGAGTCCGGCCCGGGCGCCCAGAACTCTGTGGCGGCAGCCGCAGCGGCGACCACAGCTCTTCACTCAGTGCTGGGCATCGGTCCGCTCACGCCCATGGGCCAGGAGCAACTGCAGATCAACCCGCCGAACCTCGAAGACTACAGCTCCGAGGACGACGACGACGGAGACAACGACGAAGGCATGCACCCGCTCACTCGCGACGAGCTCAAAGTACGGACGCTCAAGGGCCTGCGCCGCCTCAACCACGGAGGAGGCACGACCTCCAAGGAAGTCAAGCGACTCAACGCCACCAACCCACGCGGCAAGAGAGGCTGAGGACTCCACAGCTACAGACATCTATGGGAATAATATATTTCTTTCTGGGAATTACTCATCTGGCGGGCGTCGCCACTGACTTGGTACTACTACGTTTCCTCTCACAGCGACGTGAGGCGACTGGTCTTCTCATCGCTACTGCCTGCATCATCGCCGCTGCTTCCTTCGCCACTGGTTTCCGTGCCTTGTTCGCTGTAGAAGTATAGCTTGGAGTAGGGTCTCTTCGGATCCAGGTGCACGGCACAGAACGGACAAATGGCCCGGCCGTTGGGCATGAGCAGCGACGAATAGTGCGTCGCGAGCTTGGTGCTGATCGCGTGGCCGCACGGATTGAAGACGCACTCGGGCACAGCATAGCGTTCGGCTCGAGACAGAAGCTGGAAGTTTTCTTTCAACAGCAGCCGCACAAAGCTGCCGGCATGACGACACAGCGGACACACTCTCGACTCGGCGATCCGCTCGTCGTAGCCAAAGACGTGGCCGCAGGACGGGAACACGTGCGGCACTTGGTCAAACTGGACTTTCCCGTCGTCATCGGTGCCTAAGAACCGCAGCGGATGGAGCTGCACGGGGCAGTGGACGTTCATCTGGTCGAGCTTGGATGCGAGCGACGACTCGCCGACTGTATCGAAGGCTAGCGTGTCGGCGCCCTCGTCATGAGCAGAAATGGACGCTCGCAAGACGCAGTCGCCTCCAGTTCGCTGGTTACTCCCGTGGGACTGGAATTGGAGCCACACGCCGCCCATATCGATGATCGCGCCGTCAGGAAGCACGCCGGAGACCTCCGAGATGCCTTCTGTCGGTCGATTAAACGCACTGTGGCGCACGCTCATGGACGGATTGTTTGCGACGCTATGGCTCGTGCTTTTCGACGTCGCGCGCGGTGCAATGGCGTAGAAATTGCCGTTCACCGACACTTCAAACCATTGCTTTTGCTCGGGAAGCCACACACGCACGCCGTTCTTCGTGAGACCGTCGATAGGCACGCGCTGTGGGTCGTCCAGCTCCACGGCGACATACCGAAGTCCGTCGATCTCACCTCCAGCATCGGCTCCTGCCTGGTTGTCGACGCGTTCAGCAGCCTTCTTCTCCAGCAAATCGTGTACACATTTGTGGTCCATGGGAAGCAGCTTGAGCCACTCACCACAGGACGCACACCGCTTCAGTGCGTGGCCCGCAGTCGTCATTTTGCGTCCACCGTCAAAGCCGCAGGCGTAAATGCGGCACTCGTACGGCGGCTCTCGAGAGCACAGGATGCGTGCCGCAAACCGCGAGATCGTGCCAGAAGCACCGACGCGAGGGCCCGGGATCACCACGTCGTTCTGGAAGCACGGCATGCGTCCGATCTGGAACATGTCGGTGGTTTCGTCGGTCGTGTACTCGACCACACTGGCGTGGGCGTCGGCGTCGGCCATGGGCACGCACAGCAGGTACGGTTTCTTGTTCTCCTCCACGACAGCAGCGTTTCCTTCTCCATCAACCGCGACCCAGTTGTTTGCCACGCTTTCTTCGGCCTTGTTGCGCTTCTCAATCGTCTGCATCAGCAGTCTCGTGACGAGTTTCAAATCGTTTTTCGCGGGCTTTTCCTTCGTTTCTTCGCCCATTTTCGAGCTGTAGAAGTGGTGGAAGCGTCGCAATTTGATGCCATTGCCGCTCTTGCGCTGCAGCAGTGTGTACTGTGTGTTCTGGTCACCGATGGGCTCCCAGGACTCGCCGACGTTTCGTCGCGACGGGCGTCTCTGCGCCGATCCGCGCGGCGTTCTTTCGACACCACCGCCATCACTAGACGCGCTTGACGTGGTGCTGCTTGCGCTGCTTTCCACGCGGTAGCTGCTGTAGCCCAGCACGATCAATCGTCCGTATTCCATAATTCGTGGCGTACTTTCTTGGCTTCTCTCGACGACGGTTGTTGGCCAAATGCGCTCGTTTCTTCGAGATCTTGGAGATCACAGGTACGCAGTGTGTCCAGCACGTTAGCAAGTCGTTAGCGGTGGTCGCTAGCGCCGTAAATGCGATGCGTGCGTGCGTTGAAAGCCCCGCGAACGGTCCGCGTCGCACTTCTTCGGCACTTCTTCTTACGGTCTCTTGGCACCGATTTCCCAATTTCTGGTCCGAAAGGCGGTCGGTCGTCCAACTTAGTGGTCGGTCGGAAGTAACAGCAAAGATCCACCACCCAAACACCCAACTAGGGGTAGAGACAGCACAAAGAGTCAGAATGGCCACATCGAACTTAGATGTCATTATTGTGAGAGGTGTCACAAAACAAATCCTTCCCGGTTTTAGCAGAAACCATCGTTTGTGTGGATGCCACCATGTGCGTGTGGAGAAGGTCTCCGATTGACAAAGTGGGAAGCTCTTGCACATCAACATGGCGTCAACGGCCCAACAACGCACCCAGAATGCCGGTGGCTCCTCAGCGGCAGCGGCAGCGCCAGCTTCGGCACCAACGATCTCTGCTATTTACGGCGCGGGTCGTGCGCCGCCCTTGCTGATCAAGGGCAACAGCATCCCGGACGGCAAGTCGGCGGTCCATTTGGTGCAAGACTATGCGCTGTACCACAACAAGCAAGTCCGCGTCGACGCGAATCGAGGCGGCAAGCACCGCAAGGTCATCTGCTCAAGCGCAGGATGCCCATTCTTCGTGCAGTTCTACCAGCGCCACTCCAAGAACGGAGACCGGTCGTGGTATTTGTCGTCCATGGATACGTCGCACAGCGAGACGTGCACGTCGATTGCCCGACCAACACGACGCCAACTCACTGAGATGGCCAGCTTCAAGGACGCACTTGCCAACGCGCCGGGTGCGTCAGCGTCGTCGCTCGCGTCGTACGTCGGAAGTCAGAGCAGCATCCCGCTGAACCTGCATCTTCGTACGGTGTACAGAGCGAAGCAGGCGCTTCGCAACTCCATCTTCGACGCACAAGCACAATCGTTCCGACGCCTTCCAGCACTTCTGAGCCAGTTTCTGTCGATCAACGCTGGCTCGTATGCATCTCATGATGTCGATGACGACGGCTGCTTCATTCGAGCGATCATTGCGAGCGGGGTCTTCTGTGAGGCGACGGCACACAACCAGCAAGTCTTTGGATTCGACTGTGTCTCGGTCGACGGCACGTTCCCTGGCGTCCATTTGTATCTGCTGGGCAAGGACGGCAATAGGCAGACGATGATCATCGCCGCAGCGGTGGTCTCCACCGAGTCGCACGGCGACCCGCTCAGTGCCGACCACCTCTCGTGGTTCTTCCGTTCCGTCCACGCTGCTGGCGTTGATATCCAGTCGTGTCCGATCATCAGCGCGCTCAGCCCGACGCTGTTGGAAGTTGAGGCCGAACTGGGCCTCCAGTTTCGTCTGTGTACGCGCCATTTCATCGAGGCGGAGCTCTCGACGATCCCATCGTTCAGCAGCCACCACCACGCGCTGATCTGGGGTCTTCAGGCATCGGAGACTGCGATCGAGTTCAACAACCGACTGAAATGGATCGCGACAACCTGCGGGCAAGACGTTGCTGCTCGGCTTCGTAACCTTCCGGTCGAGCGATGGGCAATCGCCGGCAATGAACCCACACCTCCCCTGTACGGATGGCGTAGTCGTGATTTCTCGGACGGAACGGACCGCAGCGATCAGTTCAACGCACTGACGGAACGACTCAAGACCAAGCTGCCGGTGGACTTTCTCGATGCGCTCATGGAGTATTGGGTGCAAGCCACGTTCGAACGCAGCTCGTCGGACGAGACGTGGGCCCATTCGGGTCTCCAGATCACGCCCGGTGCCCAGGAACTGTACGACCGCGAGGTCCAGCGGATCAGCGACTTCATGGTCACGCGGTCATCAGCCTCGGTCGCGTTCGTGTCTCCCGTGCAGAGCGACCCAATGTCGTCTGCAGCCAACGCCGGCCGATGCCGCGTGGATCTCAACGCCAACACGTGCACGTGCATGTTCATGCAGCAGCATGGAATCCCGTGCCGCCACGTGATCGCCGTCGTGCTCTTCTGTGGCCAAATGGACTCGATCCACAGCCGCTTTGCAGAGTGCTACCGCGTCTCCAGCTTCGGAGACGCCTACCACGACAAGGTCGTGGAGCTGCCGCTGCAAGCCGGTCTCGCCGAGAGCGACGAGTGCCGGCCGCCGCAACAACTCGTGCGACGCACGCGCAAGTCCCCAGGCGCCGCACTCCTCGACCAGCTACCACCAGACAGAGACGACTCTGATCTGCCCACGCCGTTCGACGGACTCTTGTCGCCGTCGACAGCCGAGGCGTCGGAATTCGTCGAGACTTCGGCCGGTCGAAACCCGAGAAAGAGACCGCGACAAGCCACCGCCACCGCCGACGACCAAGGGACTGGAACAGCAGCAAACACCATATCCGCCCTCACGCAGCAGTTCCAGCCGAGGACAGTACGGTGCGGCAGGTGCAAGCGCGTGGGCCACAACGCACGGAGCTGCACGACAAACCCGTGACCTCGTTGAAGAAGTGGTTCAAGTTGAACCACGTCAGTATGTATCCGTCTCTCATTGGTCGAAAGTCATTGTCATTGTGTAGATGCGTCTCTCATTGGTTGAAAATCCTGTACTTCGTTGTATCTATTTTCGTCCAATTGTATCTCACTTGAAGGGGAATGATGGTCTATCCTTTGGTTTGGCCTTGGGAATCCGCAATCACCCTCCTGTTCATGCCGTCAGTTTAACTTCTGACGGAGGAAGAAGAGCAAGAAAAGGAAAATGGCGGCGCCGCGTGTGTTCCGCTTCGCGATCGACAGAGGCGGCACGTTCACGGACGTGTACGCGGAGATGGACGTGCTGGATGCGCACGGACGCGTGGAGCGCGTCGAGCCCAAGGTCATCAAGCTGCTGTCCGAGGATCCGGCCAATTACCCGGACGCGCCGCGGTATGTTGCGGAAAACAACCAACGAGTTGAAGTTGATGGAAGATGGAGGAGGAAGACGACTGATTGATGGATTGTATTGTAGTGAGGGCATTCGGCGTGTGCTGGAGGTGATGACGGGCGTGCCGCACCCGCGCGACACGCCGGTGGATACGACGCGCATCCAGTCGATTCGCATGGGTGAGTGTGGATATATGTTTGATGTTGTGAAGAAGAATGGATGGATACTGATGATCGAAATGCGTGGTGTTGTAGGCACGACGGTGGCGACGAATGCGCTGCTGGAGCGTCAGGGCGAGCGCACGGCGCTGGTGGTCACCAAGGGCTTCAAGGATCTGCTGTACATCGGCAACCAGAGTCGCCCCAAGATCTTTGATCTCGAAATCCGCACGCCCGACGTACGTGTGGGGATTAAACGAAGTCAAATGGATGGCGATGGACTGATTATATGTGTACTATGCCTGTAGATGCTGTACGAGTCGGTCGTGGAAGTGGACGAGCGTCTTCAGCTTATCGCCAAGGAGAAGGATCGCCTGGCGACCGACGTCAAGGGCGTGAGCGGAGACTACATCCGCGTGAGCAAGGACCTTGATGAAGCGGATCTGCGTGAGAAGTTGCAGGCTGTGCGTGCGACTGGTATCCAGAGCGTTGCGATCGTGCTGTTGCACTCGTACACGTTCCCCAAGCACGAAGAGGTCGCCTCTCGCATCGCGAAGGAGCTGGGCTTCACGCAGATCTCGTTGTCGTCGGAAGTGATGCCGATGATCAAGGCCGTGCCGCGTGGTTTTACGACGTGTGCCGACGCGTACTTGACGCCAGTGATCAAGACGTACATCGCGTCGTTCTGCGCTGGATTTGCTGAAGGCCTAGAGCACGTGAAGATCAGCTTCATGCAGAGCGACGGCGGCTTGGCACGCATGAAGAACTTCCACGGCCACCGCGCGATCCTGTCGGGTCCAGCCGGTGGTGTCGTGGGCTACGCTCGCACGACGCGTCCTCCGGAATCCCAGGCGACCACCACGATGCCGCCAGTGATTGGATTCGATATGGGTGGCACGTCGACGGATGTGTCGCGTTTCGACGGCAAGTTCGAGCACGTGCTGGAGAGTGTGACCGCCAACGTTCCTGTGCGTGCACCGCAGCTCGACATCCAGACTGTGGCTGCAGGAGGCGGATCCCGTCTTTTCTACAAGAACGGCATGTTCATTGTTGGCCCAGAGTCGGTCCGCGCGCACCCAGGCCCAGTATGCTACCGCAAGAACGGCTACTTGAGTGTGACGGACGCCAACCTCGTGACTGGCCGCATCATCCCGAAGTTCTTCCCCAAGATCTTTGGCCCCAATGAAGACCAGGAGCTGGACGTCGACGGTTCTCGTCGTGCCTTCACGGCGTTGACTGCCGAGATCAACGCGTCTGCTGGTGAAACTGGCACCAAGTACACGATGGAGGAAGTCGCGTCGGGTTTCCTTCGTGTCGCGAACGAGGCGATGTGCCGTCCGATTCGCAACCTGACCCAGATGAAGGGCTACGACATCAGCACCCACATCCTGGCGTGCTTCGGTGGTGCTGGCCCGCAGCACGCGTGCTCGATCGCGAAGGCTCTCGGTATGTCGCAGGTGTATATCCACCGCTACAGTGGCATCCTGTCCGCGTACGGCTTGAGTGTCGCTGACAGCGTTGTCGACAAGCAGCGTCCTTCGACGTTGGCCTACAACCCAGAGAACAAGTCCGCCTTGATCACCAGTTTGATTGAGCTCGCTAAGGAGGCTCAGGATGAGTTGTCCTCGGACGGCTTCAAGCGTGAGGACATCCAGACGCAGTTCTTCCTCAACATGCGCTACGAAGGCACCGACAACGCCGTCATGACGCGTGGTCCAGTTGGTGAGAAGGGTCGCTCGCTCGAAGACTCCAATGCGTCGCTGTCCACGTTTGACTTCGATGCCTCGTTCATTCGCAAGTACCAGCGCGAGTTCGGCTTCGTCCTGCAGAACCGATCGATCATCATCGACGATATTCGCGTTCGCGTGACGATTTCGCCGAACCTGACAGACCCTGCGGCTTCTTCGACTGCGGTTTCTGACTTGTCCAGCACCGTGGCTCCTCACTCCACGGCCCCATTCTACTTCGAAGACGAAAAGAAGTGGAGCGACATCCCAGTGTACCTCCACGAGCAGCTTCTCGAGAAGCGCGGTTGCAAGTACTCGGGACCAGCGATCATCATGCAAGGAACTGCGACTGTCGTCATCGAGCCTGAGTGGGTTGTCGAAGTTCTCAAGAGCGGTGACTTGTTCTTGAGCTTTGCGGGCAAGCGTCAGGCATCGTTCGCGAGCAGCGGTTTCCAATCGGCGGCTGATGTGCCACTCGACCCGATTCAACTTTCCGTCTTTTCGCACCGCTTCATGGGCATCGCGGAACAAATGGGCCGCACGCTTGCGCGAACCTCCGTGTCTGTCAACATCAAGGAGCGTCTCGACTTCTCATGTGCCCTCTTCGGCCCGGACGGCGGACTTGTTGCGAATGCACCGCATCTTCCAGTCCACCTTGGCGCAATGCAGCAGGCTGTGCGATACCAGCTCAAGCACTGGGGTGATGACCTCGTGGATGGCGACGTGTTGGTGTCCAACCACCCACAACTTGCTGGTGGCAGTCACTTGCCAGATATCACGGTGATCACGCCTGTCTTCGACAAGAAGACCAAGAAGATCGAGTTCTTCGTCGCCAGTCGCGGCCACCACGCTGATATCGGAGGTATTGCGCCTGGCTCGATGCCACCACTTTCCAAGACTCTGGACCAGGAGGGTGCTGCGATTGTCGCGTTCAAGCTCGTCAACGGCAAGGACGGCGTCTTCCGCGAGCAAGAAGTCTCCGACATCCTGGAGCAGAAGGGGTTGTTGGACGAGCGAGGCCAGCCTCGTATCGGAACGCGTAACCTGCGCGACAACCTGTCCGACTTGAAGGCCCAAGTTGCTGCCAACCAGCGTGGTGTCGTGCTGATGAACGAGCTCATGGACGAGTACACGCTTCCAGTGGTCACGGCTTACATGACGTTCATCCAAGAAGCCGCGGAGAAGGCGGTGCGCAACATGCTCCACGAGTTTTCATTGGCTCGCAACCTCCCAGAAGTTGGTGACGTGTACGCGGAAGATTTCATGGACGACGGCACGAAGATCGCGCTCAAGATCACGATCGACCGTCGAAACGATTCGGCCACATTCGACTTCAACGGCACCGGACCGGAAATCTACGGCAACGTGAACACTCCTCCAGCGGTGACGTACTCGGCGATCATCTACTGCCTTCGCTGTCTGCTGCCAGGAGAAGACCTGCCGCTGAACCAGGGGTGTCTGACGCCCATCAACGTCATTTTCCCAGAGGACGGAAGCATCTTGAACCCAAGCGCGAACGCCGCTGTCGTCGGTGGCAACGTGCTCACCAGTCAGCGTATCACGGACGTGATCCTCCGGGCCTTCGCGGCGAGCGCTGCGTCGCAGGGCTGCATGAACAACCTCACGTTCGGCAGTGCGACGCTCGGCGGATACTACGAAACGATTGCTGGCGGTGCCGGTGCTGGGCCATCGTGGCACGGCCGTAGCGGCATCCACACCCACATGACGAACACGCGCATCACGGACCCGGAGATCCTCGAGAAGCGGTACCCGGTGCTCTTGAACGCGTTCCACCTGCGTGAAAACTCGGGCGGTGAAGGCAAGTTCCGCGGCGGTGACGGTGTGATTCGTCAGCTCGAGTTCCTCGAAGCGATGACTGTCAGCATCTTGTCCGAGCGCCGTGCCTTCCGTCCGTACGGTCTCGCTGGTGGTGGTGATGGCGAGCGTGGTATGAACCTGCTCAAGCGCAAGGACGGTCGCGTGCTCAACCTCGGTGGCAAGAACACGGTCGACGTGCTGCCCCACGAAGTGCTCACGATCTACACGCCAGGCGGCGGTGGCTACGGCAGTGCCAACTAAGCACTTAGCACACTCATGAAGGTGAGAAGGAGGTTGGATGATGTTTGTATATACATGCATGCGGGCCTCGCAGCACTTTTTGTTTTCTGTTTTTTTCTAATGGTCTAGTTCTCTTCCTCGGCGGCTTTTCGTGCGCGTTCCTTGCGGGCCTTGCTGATGGCCTCGCTACGGTCGACGTAGTCGTCGATCTCGGCATCAAACGCCGACTTCATGCGTTCGTGACGTTCGCGGATCGCCTCCAGCTCAAGGCGGCGTCGCTCCGACGCCATCTTCTTCTTGTCCACAGGCTTGCTCGTGGTGAACGTCTTGAGCTTCTTGGCGAGAGCCACCTGTCGATCATCATACCGACGGTGCGGACACTCGTTCTGGCGGTGGCCCACGTCGCCACACGCCGAGCAGATCGTCGGCAGCATGCAGTTGCGCGAGACGTGGCCGGGCTCGCCGCAGTTCTGGCACACCATGTCGCGGTCCGACGAGCGCATGATGAGCTGCGTGTACATCTTGTCCTTGGCGCGGTGCTCGTCCAGATCACGCAGCCCGTGCTCAAAGTCCACGTCGTCGGCGTTTGCGATCTCGCGACGCACGCGGTACTCGATCTCTCGACGCGATTCGAAGCGTCGACGCGGGAACTCGTCGTGTTCAAACTCACGGTCTTCATGGCGGTTGTGATGGTGGCGTGGCTTGTCCGATCGCACAGAGCGCGTGCCGTGTGGACGGCGGATCTGGCCCACGAACTCGGCGTGGTCGGCCTCACGCTCATCCAGCTCATCCTCCAGGTCTTCGCCATAGGCGTGGGCATTTGCCTTTGGCTCTTCGTCCTCTGCGCCGTCGTTCTTGTCCTCTTGAGGCTGTTCATCCAGGAGCTCCTCGGCCTCCTCGTCCACGAGGAACTCACTTTCAATCTCCTCCGGCAGCTCCTCGAGCCCGACTTCGTCGCGGAACTGCTTCGAGTGCTGCAGCAGACGCTCGAACGGACTCAGATCGCTGTCGGCGTCGTCGAAGTCGTCCTCGTCATCGTGGTGCTTGCCATTGACGCCATTGACGCCATTGATGCCGTTGATGCCGTTGATTCCATTGATGCCCTTGCTGCCGAAACCACGCACGCTACGAGTCTGCAACTGCAGCGCACGCGTAGCCACTGGACGCGCGCACGCACCAGCCAATGGAGAGCTCGTCACGTGGCGTGCGTCGCGCGCAACACGCGCCAGCGCCGTCCGCATGACCGTCATCTTGACCATTTTCGTTCGTCTTCTTTGTGCACGGCAACAAGTCTGCACCACTCCACTCAACCGCAGAGATCCACGGCGATTGGTTCACCTCGTCACATCTTGGTCTCAGTATGCTCTCCACTAAAACCGGGTGGTGTTCTGTATAAAACACTTTCCTCAACATGGTTTAAAACCAATACTCGTGGGATGATCAAGCAGCTCCCGAACCTGGAAGCTCTCACAGACAAGCGAAGGACCAGAATCTACGCATCTGTCGGCGTGCATTTGACGCACTTCCAGGCCGCTCTACGTACCACCGAGTAGCTTGTTACTATGGCCGTGATCCAGGGACGCAGCATGCCGTCGGACGTCGAGATCCGCGACGTGTGGGCCGACAATCTCGAGGAAACCATGAAGCTCATCCGCGAGGTCGTCCAGGGCAAGACGTGTTACGTGGCCATGGACACTGAGTACCCGGGCGTGGTCGCGCGTCCCATCGGCTCGTTCACGACCTCCACGGACTACCAGTACCAGACGCTGCGCTGCAACGTGGATCTGCTGCGTCTCATCCAGCTCGGCATCGCGTTCTTCAATGAGGACGGGTCCTACATGAAGGACGTGCCCGTGTGGCAGTTCAATTTCAAGTTCAGTTTGGGCGAAGACATGTACGCGCAGGACTCGATCGAAGTGCTCAAGCAGGCGGGTATCGACTTTGCGACCCACGAAGAGAAGGGCATCGAAGTCGCGCGCTTTGGCGAGCTGCTCGTGCCGTCGGGACTCGTGCTCATGGACAACATCAAGTGGGTCTCGTTCCACGGCTCGTCGGACTTTGGCTACTTGCTCAAGGTGCTTACGTGCAGCCCGCTGCCCGCTGAAGAAGAGCAGTTCTTTGATCTGCTGCACACGTACTTTCCGACGACGTTCGACCTCAAGCACGTGGCGCTCGACTTTGACAAGATGGGCGGACTCAGTCGGTTAGCAGAGGACCTCCACGTGGAGCGGATAGGCACGATGCACCAGGCCGGCTCGGACGCGCTGCTCACGGCCGCCACGTTCTTCAAGATGGTCGAAGTGTTTTTCGACGGCAAGGTCGAGAACGCCGTCAAGTACAGCGGCCTGCTCTACGGTCTCGGCAACAGCATGGCCTTGCTCGGAGGACAGTAAGAAAGAGCAAGGTCTCTTCAGGCAGGCATCACGACTGTATAAGGAGCTCCTGAGAGCTGCTACTGTGAAAGAACGGCTCCGGAATATGGAGATACGCTCGAAGAAAATACATTGTTGAAAGGCCAACTGCATTTTGTAAATGGCAAGTATTTTCTACTCTCTATGCAAACTACAGACTACGAGATACGCGGCGAAACAAGGCTCTCACCACACCAATAATCGCATGACGCAG
>JAADXB010000459.1:0-13372 GCA_023337495.1 Pythium diclinum | reverse complement strand
GTCGTCTAGTGAGCGGATCAAAGAAGACGAGATCGAGCAGGCACATCGCGAGGCTTTCAGACGTATCGGAGTCGAGACGCAGGACGAAGGCATCGATCCGGAGGAGATCATTCGCATTTGTATGTCCCACGAAGAGCTACGCAAGGAGCTGGACGCGAAACATGAGGAATCGCTCGAGCGTATCGCTACACTTCGCGAACAGATCGTGAGATCCTCTTTAGGTTTGCTTAGTTTCCTGGTGATCTGGCGGGCTGACTGTGTTGGTTGTTGTCGTAGAACAAAGCTCGCAGTCTCGCACGCGAAGATGTCCCGCTTTCGAAGCGCGGGACTTCGCAGAAGATCGAGACAAAGCAACTCGAGATCTCCAGCGTCGAGAGGCAGCTTGCTACGGTCGTGGACCAGTACATGTATGTGGAGCACGCCGTGCGGCCACTGAAGGTAAGTCGAATCAAGAGTTGTTCCTACTCTTTGCTGCGAATCCAAATCCAACTCTGATACAATTGTGGTGGCAGATTGGTCTCCAGCAAGTGCTTCAGAACGTGTCCAGCGCGACCGTCAATATCGACAACATGACGGCACTGGAAACCTGTCTTGTGCAGTCTTGTGAGGAGATGATGCGCATGCTACGAGCCACGAGTCCGCCTCTAGTCACGGAGACCAACAATCAAGATGATGTCAAGCAGTCCATCAGTGGCAGTGGTGGTGTGCAGTCAATACCAGAGGAACACGAGTCCAACAACGACGCAGGCTCATCCCAGCAACATCAGTCGCCTGGCAAGTCATTAGCCCAGACTCAAGAGGAGAATGACTCTTCTAGAGCCACTGATATCGTCTCGCTCGACAACTTCACGTCACCGTATAACGTACGTATCAAGGCGAAAAAGCGAGACCAGTACTACGTCCCGGGCCTTCATCGAGTCTCTGCTGCACGCAAACCCGACGAAGAAGAAGGTATGAAGTTGTGGATGCGTAGTATAGCCATGTCGACCCATCTGACTCGGATGCCTTGCTTCTCTAATGCCAAACAGAGCTGAACGAAGATGCATTTGACGTCATGGACCGTGCGATGGTCAAGCGTGTTTCCTCCGTCGTCATGTGCACGACTGCGATCAAGAAAGGCAAAGAGAAGGCAGCGGAAGCGGCTTTCGGAGTGTGAATGCCGTTCAAACACAATGCAAACTTTTATTATTTCCTCGAGTACAGTCTCGCGTGTTCGCTCTTAAACGTGGACTGGCATGCACTGCCGCAGAAACCTTTCCGTGTATCACCATCCACCACCAAAGTATCTGCTCGCACGACGCGGTAGCACTGCCAACAGCTCTTGCGCTGGTCTGTCGCACTGCCTTGCTCTATTCTCTCGATTTCTGCGGTTGTAGGGCGTGAATTCGTCTTCGCGTCAGCGCCAGAGCCGCCCTGACGCCACGCCAAGACCGCGAGTCGAAAGGCCTCTTGCTCTTTCGCTTCATCGTACTCACCGTCCAGCAACGCGCCTCCACTCTGGTTATCTTTCTCGTCACTGGTGTCCATCATGGGATTAAACCACATGTCGTCGTTGGCTTCTTCTTCTTTCGCCGCTGCTCCCTCTCCATCACCAGCTCGCCAATCTAAGAGCGCCTTCATGAACGATGCGTGGCCGGCGTCTTCGTCGAAATCTCCGTCCGCAAGGTTGACTGGCACTTCAGCCTGGCCACCAGCCTTCGCATCATCGCGCAGTGGCTTGACATGCGACCAATGGACGCCACCATCCTTTGCCGGAGAGCCTACCTCCGGCACTAGAGCGACGTCTCGTATCTTGGGATCAATGATCTCACTCGCCTCAGAAGCTCCTCGCTGGACAGCCATCTTTGCCGCCTCCCGAAGTCGCTCGAGCTCGTTCCAGACGAGATTTCTCGCAGAGAGTCGATCCATTCCGATCTGGGCGAACTCATCAGGTTGCATCTGTAGTAGCGACGCGCCTGTGACTTGGTGATACTCAAAGGCAGAGTGAAACTCGTCCAACCCGAGCGTTGTGAGCCACTCGAGCACGTGAGCAGTCGTCCACTTCTTCACGGAGGCCACGGACGGCATCAGCAACGGCTTGCCTTCGCTTGTCGTCTTTGCCTTCTTCTTCTTCTTGACTGACTTGCTCTCACCCTGCTCCTGATCCTTCTCCTTCTTCTTCGTGCTCTTTGGTTGGGACTTGCTCATCCGATCTTCGACGTCTTTGGCGTAGCGACTCACACTGCCGATGCCTTCTTGGGCACTTCGCCATCGTGATCCACTGAACTTTGCTGGCAGTTCTTTCTCAAATTTCTGCTTGTCTTCTTGCATCTTGATTCGAAGCTGGATCAGCCGCTCCTCCATCTCTTGGGCATCTTCCTCAAGTCTATCGGACACACGCAGCTTCGACGCATTGCTGGATGACGGCTTGCTCAAAGTCAACGCCGCTGAAGGTCGCGACACCGAGCTCGATCGCCGTGCGATTCCCACGCCGTCCTTCGCCATGGTCTCCGATATTGGGCAGGTCTTTGAACTCACTCGCACACACGCGATGCCTGTCGTTTTGCTTCTCCGTGTCCTATTCTCAGAAATGAAAGGGAACTCGCTTTTCGGTTCTATTTTTTGTTGTCGCATGTCCTGGTCTTCAACTAAAAAAGCGAGGGCTGCTTCTTGAGTCCCAAGGATGCACTCATATCCTAAAGAGCCGCAAAGCTCTCTGCTCAAGACTCTGCAGTGCACACCGTCATGGTGAAGCAGCATCCTGCCGCGCTGCGTCTTACAAAGCTGGATGAAGTTCAATCCGCCTCCGTGCTTCCTCTGGCTCGGTCTTCCTCAACACCAACTCCGCCAGCAGCTAAAGCGAATGGTGGCAAGTCTGTTCACTCGCCATCGACTGCCAGTAGCCCAGGTAGCGTTGATCTCACTGGGAGCTGTCTCTTCGGCCGTGCGAATCCGTTTGAGACCGACTTTAGTGAGCGTGAGCTCGTCGGCGAAGGTGGCTTCGGTCGCATTTACAAGTGCAAGTCGATCCTCGATGGACGCTGGTACGCTATCAAGCTGGAGCAGTTTTGGTTCAAGCCTCAGGCGTTTTTCAACCCGTCCGAAGTACGCGACGTCATGATGAATGAAGCTCTTGTGCTCGCGCGGCTGGACCATGAGAACGTGTGTCGCTACTACACGACGTGGGTCGCGGGCTCATTGGTCTCTATCGATAAAGTCGGCAAACGCAGCGATGTTCTTATGGCCGAGCATCCAGTAGTCAAGAAAGCCAACCGCCGATACAGTCCGCCACGCCGCTCGTCATCCAGCAGCGACTTTGAGACTCAGCTACTCGTTCCGAGTCGATTCGTGCCGGTCAAAATTGCCAACTTTCTTGATGAAAGTGACGAAGAAGACCCTCACGACGATGAGGAACAGAACGAGTACGATCCTCTTGCGTCTCTGGATCGTGAACTGCGAGCCAACCCGTTCAGCTTGGACAGTGAAGACTACCTGGGCTTTAGTGATCTCGGCTTCGACATGGAGGCAGACGTCTCTGGCAGCACAGTGCCCAGCACGGACGATGACAGCCTGGACTCGCCTCCACCCAAGAAAGTCCACGTGCCAAGACGCCGCCAGTCGTTGGACTTGGGATCTGCTGCGACGGCCGGTGCGTTGTGCACGCAGATCGACGTGTACATCCAAATGGCGTTGTACGAAGGCAACACACTGCTGCACTGGATCGAGCGGCGCAAGGAGATCAACGCGACTGAGAACCTTCGTATCTTCAAGCAAATCGTCGCCGGTCTCAAATACATTCACGCGCAAGGTCTCATCCACCGAGACATCAAGCCGGCCAACATCTTCCTCACGAAAGAGTCGGTCGTCAAGATCGGCGACTTCGGCCTCGCCAAGAATACGCTGCAGAGCAGTCTCCACATCCCACCGTCACAGTATTTCTACGACGACGGCAGCTCGGAAGGCAATGATTCGAACGAGTTGACCATCTCGTCTTCTGCTGGAGTGGGCACACCACTGTACAGCAGTCCTGAGCAGGCCAGCGGCCAAGGCTGCGACGCCTCCACCGACATTTTCAGCTTGGGAATCTTGCTGTGTGAGCTCTTCTCGTCGTTTGAGACCCAAATGGAACGCTACGCCGTGCTGTCGTCCGTCCGCAAGGGCGTGCTTCCAGTAGCTCTCGAGCGTCAGTACCCTGAGATCGCCGAGCTCGTGCTGCAAATGGTTCTGGTGGACAAGACCCAGCGTATCTCGTGTACTGGGATCGAGGACTTCGCTCGCCATCGTCAACTGTGGGGCATGTGCACGGCCATGACGACGTACTCGCCGTGGACGCCTGTCGTCTCGCCATCCCACAAGCGCTCGCTGGGCTTCTTCCCCAAGCAGGCAGCGTTCGCCTCGTCTACCAGGGAACAACTGGCTGCCTTGCTGTTGGCGATGAGTGGACTGGAGGCGAAGCAGGATGAGCTCTTGCTCGCTGCAGCCAACGACGCCACGGTCTTCAACCTACAACAATTCCAAGAACTCGCCGACGCGCGAAAGCAATTGCTACGGGAAATCAACTTAGCCATTCAATGATCCAATAAACTCAAACATGAAGCAAACAATGCACTACCAACCCACGTCCTTGGCCCTCATGCTGCTCAGCCAGCAATCGGCTGGTAGCCACGGCGACGATTGCGGATCGCTGTGAAGAGAATGGATCCGATGAAGAGAACACCAGCGACGATGCCGGCAATGGCATATCCTGACAGACCGCGCTTCTTGTGGTGCTGCTCTTCAACAGCAGGTTCCGACTTCTTTTCTTCCTCTTCGCCTCCGCCCTCGTGCTCCTTCTCACCGTGCGCTTCGTCTTCTCCTCCGGCACCCTCGCCACCACCAGCTTCACCACCACCGCCAGCTTCGTCCCCACCTTCCCCACCAGGCTCCTCACCAGCTTCAGGTTCACCACCACCAGCATTACGGGCCTCAACACTGAGCTTCAGCTCCTCTCCGATCGGAAGGTTCACATCCGACAGAACGAGCATGTCCGCTTGCTCGAAGTAGTTGGCTTTGATACCATCGTCTTGGCTTGAGCTGTGAACGTGAAGCGACGAATTCCCGTAGAAATTGCCGCTCAAGCCAAACACCACGACTTCCTCAATGTCGATGCTCATCTCCGGGCCATCGTATCCGTGGAACGCTCGCTTCGAGCTGAGCTCCAAGTTGCCGCCGTCCTTCAGCGTTGATTCAAACGAGAGAAGCGAGTACCGTCCGTCTTGCACTGAATGCAACGAGTCCCCATCGTCCACGAACAACTCTCCACACGCTGCCGGCTCAGCAAGCATCGGATCCAACGCGATCACCAGTCGATACGACCCTCGCTTCGTGATCGCTGTCGTTGTGCTGGCTTGTTGAGTGGGCACGATACTGCCGCCACGAATGTGCACTTGCAACGTCTGGATCGGAGTCAGTAGCTGAACGAAGCGAGTGGTGGCCATGTCCATGTCTTTCTTCACCGCACCCATGACCATGCGCCCACTCTCCAAGTCGAACCACGTCGCGTTCGGGAAGTAGACTCGTGTCGAGATAGCGCCCTTCTCCACGGCTGGAGATACCATGAGCGACGGACCGACGAGGTACTGAGTCTCAACATCGTACGCGCGAGGGTCACTTGGAAAGTCCATCGCGAGCCCACGAATGATCGGCTGTCCGTCTACATGAGCTCGATAGAACTGCGTGTAGATGTACGGAAGGTGGCGGTATCGTCGAAAGAGCGTCTCCCGCACGATGGTCGCCGTTTCTTGATCGTAGTCCACAGCCGACTGTGGATCAGCGTCCTTACTCGCGTGGCTTCGCACAAGTGGGAAGAACGATGCGGCTTGGTGCCAGCGGATGCTCAGCTCTCTCTTCATGTCCAGTCCGTTGCCACCGATGCTTGGTCCGGAAAGAGGCAGCCCCAGCAGATTCATCTGAATCACACTCGCGATTGACAGACGCAGGTTCTTCCACGTTGCATCGAAGTCCCCCGACAAATGCCCAGCGAACTGGCCGTCGCCCGAGTACGTTGCGCGCGACAACACGAGACTGCGGCGCTTGAGCACTCGATCCATAGCCAGTCGCGTCGTCTTGGATTGCGCGTGGCCATACAACGAGTGGACATTGTAATGGAGAGACGAGTGGTGGAGCGATGCCATCGGTAGCGTCGCGGCATTCAGATTTCCGTGGCCACCTCGCGAAGCAGTGCTCTGTCCAGGTGTGAACGGCTGGCGATACGGATCGAACGGAAACGCGATGTCGAGTGAGCGAACGAACGACCCCTTGCCGATAGCATCAGCTCGCACGGCACGACTTCCATTATCGGCACTCAAGTCGTCGTCGGAATCCTCCTCACATGTGTGGTTTTGACCTGAAAATGCACGATCGCATGTCGCCGACGGCTCGTTCGAATCCATCCAGACTCCGTCGAATGGAAGCACTTGGTCGCGAAAGTTGCGCAGCATTTCATGCCAGTACGTCGTCGAGTTTGGGTGGAAGAAGTCGACAAAAGTCGACCATCGACGTCCAACCAGCTTCTCTGCGTACCGCTCGCCTTCCACGCCCTTCACGAACACGTCCAACTCCATTCCTCGCTCAAGCGGTAGATACCCTGGTAGTTCCTCGGCTATCGGAGCTGCACTGCCTTCTTTTCTCAAGTTGCCTTGTTCGACCTCATCGCACTCAAAGGCGTCTCCGTCTGCGATCACGACAACGTGCTTCTTGTCGGGAGACACTGGCTTAGTAGGAATGGCAGGTGTGGTGGCCACCATGTAGTACTGGTTGTTGAAATGGAGATCATCGATGAACGCTTGCGTCTCCTGAAGCGGGAAGGCCTTCCTATCCAGTGTGAACGGCTCGTGGTCGCTCATGTAGTCGACGTCTTGCCAGTACGCGTCCAGGGGCACACCCACTTCGCGCAGCTTGGCCACTTCGATCATCATCTCCTCCAGTGAACGGTGTCCACGCTTACCGAAGTGATACCCAAGCGCCCAGACCGGCGGCATCTCCGGACGGCCAACGACTTTCGTGTACTCCCGCGTCACGTCTTGAGCCGTTGGTCCAGCAAATACGAAGAAATCCAGCACACCTCCGGTCGAGCGGAATGTCAGCGCATCGTCTTGCGTCACAACTTCCATCGCGTTCGACGAGAGGAAGAACACGCCATGCGAGTGGCCCGAGTCCAGCACCTGCAAGTAGAACGGATGCACACCGCCCAAGTTGTCGCCACCCTCACGCGCGTGGGGCTTGATCTCATGCGCGCGTCGTGAAAACATCGGATAGTGGTCGCCCTTGCTGTCCGCTCGAAGTCGCGCTCGTCCCCACCGCTCCCCCAAACCGTACAACACAGGTGAACCGATTGCGTCGTGGCTCTCCAAGTGCGTCGACAGCTCGAGGTACTGGTTCTCGAAGATCAAGCCGTTGAAACTCGTCTCGTCGTGGGTGCTTGGCGTCGAGTTGAACAGCACTTCGTCCGTCTCACGGCGTGTGACCGCGATACCGAATGGGCTCTTGTAGAAGTGCATATTGTACTCTTGCTCAGCGTCACCCGCTTCAACATCGCCAATGCTGCTTCCTTCATCGTCTTCCTTGTCCTCGCTCAGAATGGCGACGTCGGGGACTTCGTACCGTGGAAACGACGGGTCTGTGATGCGGATCCGCACGCGCGACGAGCTCTCTTTGATCACATGGAGCTCCAGCAGCGGCACGTCGTTGCCGAACGGACCACGCGTGAAGCGACGCAGCACTAGCGTCCCACGCCAGCCATGGTCCGTCTCGTCCAGCGTCAGCAGCTCGTAGCCTTCAAAGAACGGTTGGAAACACTGCGAGGCGTCGTCGTCGAAGCAACAGCCCACCGACGCACACGTCTCCGAGTCATCTTCAAGCACCGTGGTCGCGAACCGCGGGTTACGACACGCCACACGCAACGCTGTGGGGACAGCGGAGCAGCGCGTGTCGTCTGGAGTGCCGATCGCGTCAAACGCGCACGGAATGCCGCTGTTGTTGAGCGGCTTCCAGCAACAGCCTTGCGCCAAACACGCCTCCTCCGTGACGTTGGGGAAGTTCTCAACGGGCGGATAGCAGTCGAGACGCACCGCTGGCTCGTTCATGCACACGCCCATGATCGTCGCAGCGCTGTCGACGCCCTCACAGATGTTAGAAGCCGCCATGAGCAGCGTCCACATCAGCCATCTCCACGGCGACTTGGAGCCGTCTCCTGGCGCCATTTCTCACTCTTGCAGCTTCGTTCTTTCTCGCTTCTGCACGTAGCTCTTCAATTGTGAATGGTACGTTGGCTACACAAGCCCTCAGGGCGCGTGGGACGCGACGCGAGCGACAAGCGCTCGCCGCCATTGTCGCCCATGTTCATCATCTTCCAGTTTGGCTTTCGCCTTGAAGCGCCAGTTGGAATGCGGCTACGTACTGCACATCTATCAATACTACCCCAGAGGTCCTTAAATACCTCTGTATCATAATGCTTGCGATAATGGATATACCGTTGATAAATGGTACAGCATCTGAGATCGAATACTCTAGCATTTTATTCTCGTTGATCTTCGAGCCAGCAAGCTATCACAAGAAAAGCCGGGACACCAGATCCGTGACGTTGAAGCACGGCGCGCGTCCTACGAGCACCATGACGACGCCCGCGCAGCTGCTGCCGCACGTGGATGAGCTCGTGATGGAGTACCTGCTCTTCCGCGGCTTCACCAAGAGCTTCCAGGCGCTCGCGGCCGAGCGCAAGCGCGACCGCACCAAGAACTTCGACGTCGAGCAGATCATCTCGCAGCTCCTGACGTTTGTGCAGACGTACGTTCCGTTCTGTGAGGCTTTCGTTTGTATGCATCACCTCAATGATCTCCCTGCTCTGTAGCTACCGGATTGAGCCGATCCTGGACACGTGGAAGTTCCTGGAAGCACGGTTCTTCAGTCGTCTCGACGCCTCCTATGTCGCGGTAACTACGCCTCTGTTCACAAGGATACGCATGGGGAAATGCACTGACAAACGCGCGTTATATGTATTGTAGACTATCCGCCAGCTTGAGGACTCGTGGCTTCGCCTGTACGTCGTGAATGCGATCAAGACCGGCCAGCGGGACAAGGCCATCGACTTTTTCAAGCTTCTCATATCCTTTTGCAACGCTGCTTTGCCCTCCTCTTTGAACCTCTTGGACACTCTCACTGGAATCCTTAACCTTTTTCTTACGCTGACAAGCTCAATGCCAACGCATCGACCAGCAACAGCGACTCGTGGCATCGCTGGTTCATCTTGCCGTACGTGCAGAATCCAGAAAGCGATCCTTACTTCCGGGTACGTCGGTCTCCTTTATTCCTGCAAACTATGTAGGGCGTGAAATCGTTGATGGGGCATGTCGTGCAGAGTTTCTTCACCAAGCAGTGGCTCGAGTCCTTCGTCACTTCGTTCCGCAATTTCCTGTCGCTGATCTTCCGGAATCTTCCGCTGCCCAAGCTTCTCGCGTTTCAGATCAGTCGGCTGGAAGAGCCGTCGATCAAGCTGCGGTTCAAGACTACGCAGTCTGAGTGCAATCGACTGAGGTCAATTTTTTTGATCATGCGGATGCTAGTGGATGCTGCGGTGTTGCTGACAAATATGGATGTCGCTATAGGTCGTCGACGGCGCAGTCGGCAGATCGGATACGGAAACTGGAAGACGCTGGCCACCAACTGTACGGCCTCGTCCAGTTGATGGTCCAGCACACGCTCGCAGAGCACTTTGTGTCGGCAGACGGAGCGTCAACGTCGAGTAAATCCTCTTCCGCGACGCTACAAATGATGGCGACGCTGACTGAGCAGCTCAAAGCACTGAGTCAGGTGTTCGGCCCAGCGACCATCCAACGAACGAGCCAGATCGACACGGAACTCGAAGCCGCGCTGTTGAATCCACTGCCAGTCACGCTCAACGCCGTCAAGCCTCCTAAACCTGGTGATCTGGACCAAGATGCCGATTCTTCATCGTACAAACCAACGGCATCTCAGATCTCCTCGTCTGCCGCCTCGACTTCGTACGAGCCGGCACTCGTCGAGACGATCGCCTTGAGTGACGACGACACCGCTCATGGCGAAGGTATTTGCGCGTACGCTGACGACGGGAGCCGTTTGAGTGTGAGTCGAATCGGCCAGCAGCAAATCACCATCTTCGATGTGAATCCGGACGGCTCATCGACGTTAAGTGACCGCATTCGCACTGAATCCGGTGTCGTCGCGGTCGATTGGGTCGCCAAGTCTGAGGTAGGTGGCCTTATTGAACACCATCGATATGAGTGACTGATCGGTGTTGATGTGGACACAGAGTATCCTCTTCGCTCTGCAGGACGGCACAATCAACGTATGGGATACTGAGGCCAAGGTCCGCACTTTCATCATCTCGCACAGCTCGGACGAACGAAGGCCGACGCATGTAGCGTGCGCTCGCTCGAAAGCGATTGGTGCCATAGTGCTGGCTGGTATATCACCGTCTTCATCGGCAGACGAGGTGCTGTCGACTCGCATCCAGTTCTTTGCCGTCGAAGATCACGCTATGCGAGTGCTCTCATCCGTGGAACTCGACAACGGCTTCACAGTTGCAGCGCTTCGTTGGGCAGACGACGCCTCCGTGTTGGCAGTCTCCGCTTCAGATGGTCGAGTCGCCTTCCTCCGCCCTTCGAGTTCCCGATTGCTCAGCACGTGGCAAGTGCCAGGGGATACCTCTGACGTCACGGGTCTGGAGTTCACGTCCCTCGGCCAGTCCATCCTGATGGTCAGTCAGCAGGCGTCGGAAGCTGATCAAAAGTCTGACAGGCGCGTGTTCGAATGGTCACTTCGTGGCGTGATGAACAGTTCCGATGCGGCTCCCGACGCATCATACTCCCTACCCAAGGAGTTAGCCACCGGTGGTGGAGCTGGTGGCGTGGGCGTCCAGATCAGGGCCCTGGGCGAGAGTTTTGTCGTGGTGATCAACCATGATTCCTCTGAAGAAGAAGGCAGCGCACTCGTTCTCCTCGCGGTAAGTGACGTTGGTAAGAACTGTAGATTGTTCCTATGCTGACAGTTTTATGGCTTTCTTGATAGCGGGGACACGCGAACCCAACCAGCACCGTCGTCCACGTCTCCAGCCGCATCGACAGCGTCGCGTGGCATCCGGAGGGGCACTTCATTTCAGCAGTCACGGGCGCGGGTGAGCTCATGACGTGGAAAGTTGGAGAATAGAGGGAAAGGTACGCCTCCATAGAATACAGGCTCTTTATGCTCTACTCTGTTTCTGTGTGAATGTAAGAAGAAAAACATGCAATCGTGGCTCCGACGCGGAAGAGTCGCGATCAAATATCGGGAGTGATCACGTCGGTACCGGGCGTCAGAGGAATGCCTCCTCCCGCTCCAGCGTCGTGTTCGTGAGCAGGCTTCGACACCGGTACGCTCGCGACGAACACGCGTAGCTTCTCGCTCATGAAGTACTGGCCCGTGGCCTTGTTGATCTCGCGGTCTTCACAGAAGCAAATCAAGATCGTGTCGATCGCCATCTCGTACACACCCAAGAACGTCGACGCCACAAACCACGCAAGCAAGAGCGTGAGCAGGATCGGTGCCATCGGCGACGAGATCTCCTTCTCGCCGCCGATGCCGTACTTGGCCTCGTTCTTGTCCAGAAACGCGAACATGATGATGGCACAGGCCATGGCAATGGCGATCTTTGCGGCACTAAGCAGCAGGAAGCTCACGAGAGACACAGTCGCGATCTGCGCGGCGTTGGTGAAGATCGTCTTGAAGGCGTCTTTCGCCGATGAACAGAAGCTGCCGCCCTTCATGGCAATCATGATGTACGCGTTCTTGGACAAGAACTTGAGGCACTTTTCAAGACACCACATGCAGCACTGCACAATCTTCAGCAGCACCTTGACCACGAGGTTGCTCTTCTGGAGCTCCTGAGTTTGGTGGTCAATGTACAGCAAGATCGCACGGATGAACTGGACGATCGCGATGATCAACGAGCCAAACGCAAGCGAGCCGAAGTGGTAGCGGAAGCAGTTCTTGAACGAGTACGCGATCGGGAAGCGGCCCATCTCCGTCGCGCTCTTCTCTCGACTCCAGTAGTAGCGGCAGATAGCCCCTGCAATCGTGGTCATGCTGATGGCGTTGATCAGTTGATTGGTCCACAGGAAGCCGAAGAAGTGGTACGCGAACAGTATGCGCATGGCGTCATTCGCGTCGACCTTGCTGAGTGCTGTCGCGCCCGCACTCGCGACCGAGCCACCTAGTTTGTTGAGACTGATCTCACCGGAGCTGTAAATGTACGCAGCGATGATCGCCGAGTAGATAAACAGCGCCATGAGCATCAGGAACGGGATGATGGGGAACAACACCAACAACGGCAGTCGCTGGATCGCACGCGAGGCCTCCTTGATGATGCCGACCGAGATCCGGATCTTCTTTTGGAAGAAACACACCAGAAGGAACGCCACGCCGGTCAAGGCGTAGGAAATGTACGCGACGTAGGCGTACACTTTCTTTTTGTCTTCGCTCGCGCGTAAGTTCTCTGGGATCTGGAAGCCATTCTGTGCAGCCGTGACGACGCCTGCGTCGGCCAGACTGGACGACAGCCTCGCGATGTCGTCGTTGCTGATGATGCCGGCTTTCGTGCTCACCATGAGTGCGAACAGCAGCAGCATGAGCACGAAACTCCAGAGCGTGACCCAGACCATGCATCCTGCCATGTACTTCATCAAGAAGATGAACACAAAGCCCAGCGCCAAGGCCGCCACGCCACCAAAAGCTAGGATGAGCTCCCACGAGTTCTGGATGTCACCGATCGCACGGCCAATCATCGCAGCAGCGGTCTGCAGCTTGTCGTAGATCGGATTGTCCTGTGCTGGTCCCTTGGAGTCCGAGATCACACGCACTTGCTTGACTTCACACAGTTCGTTGGGCGTTTTCACGCCTTTGGCGTCCGTGGTGTAGTACTTGGGCTCATCACCAGGGTAAATACACGTCTCGACGGTCGTGGAGTTGGTCTCCGTCATCTGGATACAGCGGTAGAAGACCTTCTCGCTGGCCAGGGCTACGAACCAGCATTGCTTCTCGCCCAGCAACTTCTCGGTTTCACTTTTGCGAGCCTTGACACGGTCTTGCTCGGTCTTGCGACTCGCATCAGCCGCCAACTTGGTCTCAAACTCGTAGTTGCAAAAGTACGAGTACTGGTCAGGGCACGATGCCACACAGACGCCGTAGAACTCGAAGTCCGTCGGTGACTTGAGACTGCTGTCCATCGACTGCTCGAGGATGTCCTCACTCATCCGTGGGTAGAACGTCAGCGGCTTGCTCTCCATGTCGCCAGCGCCGCAGGTGTCGCCGTTGTAGTCCGTGCCGTACAACAACCGCTTGGGCT